>QEOT01124148.1:0-169693 GCA_003123785.1 Pterocarya stenoptera | reverse complement strand
ACTGGTGGCGTACCGCATATGATTTGTTCAGATCAAAATTTGAGTTACTCTATCTTGCTTTCCCACTGGCAATTCAAAATATTGAAACTCGTTTCATTTGCTTTTTTACTCACAGTGAAAAAGGACTTTGAGTTGGCACGTCGGCTTGGAGGGAAAGGAAGGCCCTGGTGAGAGCATTGTACAAGTAGCAAGACCATTGTTATTGATTGTGAACATTCTAGGGGGAAATTGCAATTCTTCTTTGACAGTAATTACCTTTTTGTAGTTTTAGTGAAATTAGGAAGTAGGAAGCAACCTCACTTTCTTTGATGGTATGCCATATCATATAATACAGTTTGACCAGTAAGCATGTGATGGGATACCAGCCTGTAGAGGTTACTAAAGTTAATGAGATGAAATACAAATTGGAGTGTTAAATATTTAAGGCAACCATCTAAACAAATCTGTGTCTTGTTCTGTTTTAGACTCTAACATATACATGTGCGCGTTTATGTGTGAATGGATAATGCATATGGTGTTGTTGCACACCAATTAGTATCTTCTTATGTGACCATTTTTAGCTGCTTTCAGTGGAACTCCAAGATCTCCTTTTCCCTTCTGTTTTTCTTCTTCTTTACTTCTAGTTTAGAATATTTAATACTCTGACATTATTATATTTGCAAATGACATTATTTTACAGTGATTTGCTAAGACCAACATCGTTGACTTTGCTTGGTGTGAAAAACATGAACCAGCATCTACTAATACTATAGCTAAATGTGTGCCTGCAGAGTGTAACTGTATTCCATACTAATATGTGCACAGCCAAATTTATTTCTTTGGAGCTACAAGTATCAAGGTACCTTATAGATGATCTGATTGCCTCAATGCCTTTTACACAAACAAATGCTTCTAGCTCTGGATGTAGGATAGATGTTTGTTTCTTCTGAAATACACATCTCTCATAACATATAACAGATTCCGCGTATCATTAAAAACTGGATTTGCAGTCCAATTGTGTGATTTTGTGCTTGCACCATAACCTCCCTTCCCTGACCATGCATTTCTAGACACTGGTGGTATCAGCTTCCATAAAGGATTTTCCAATTCACAATTCCTTTCAACTCATCTCATCTAATCCATTGTTAATTCCAATTATTCGATTTTCAAACCTCATGCTCATTAGATCTGAACATGGGACGTAGAGCTAACTTAGTTTAGAACTAAAATCTTTACTGAGTAGACTCTTGGTCCTATAGAAAAAAGAAATTATGATTTTAACTTGTAATTAGGTGTTCTCTCATGTATACTCAGTGTGTACTTGCGTTATGCCCGATTACTTGGTTGAATAAATTTGCTTTTTACCTATAAAAAAGAAAAAAGAAATTATGAGTTCAAATACCATAGTTTTAATTTTTTTTCATGAATATCCAAATTTAAGACGGACATTAATTTTGAATATTGTTTTGGGAAGCGTTCATTGTAAGTGTTCACTTAGAGGACAATCTGATTTCCATGGATGGATTTTTCTTTTTATCGGAACAAAGGGGACCAATCTCTTAGTTTCTCTGATCTTAATTCGATTTCAAGATCAGTTATGCCTTGGAATTTATTTTTTATTTTTTGGTTTAATTAGTTTTTGGGATTACATTGGGTAGCTTTGTGGCATCAAATTCAGGGATTATAGGATTTATTTAGTTTCTTATCAGGAGAATGTTTAGGATTTTTCTGATTCAACGTTGTTATTGTTGATGCAAACTTTAGCGTTATCTGCAACACTTTCTAGTCAACCTTCAACTAGAGAGACATCCTTAGGGAACCCAATGGGAGAAACTTCCGATGATTAAGTTAGAGAGAAGTTATGTTTTCTTAATCAAGTGAAATCGTGTTTGTAGTACTTACCTGGAGGTGTATGTATAAGGACTAAGGTGCCTTACATGGCGTGATTCTCTTCGAGAGTATGCTGGTGTCCTTCCAGTGATGATGTCTTAGCAGGACTCATCTTATCAGTATGAATCCCGATTTGAGATAGACTCCATTGGTTGAGGTTCCTTGTTGATTACGATGGTCCTCTTAAAAGCCTTATCCTGGGGTCCTAGATAGTGCATTGTATTCAGCTTTACCCTTTCATCGCCTTATATCACGTGGACCCCTCGTAATCGTACCATTAGCTGCCCATTACCCTTTTAGGTTGATTTGCGACAAGGGAAAGCTATCCTTGTCACATGCAATGTTCAGATCAGTGAAGTTTACAAACATTCGCCACCTTTTGTTCGCGTTCTTCACCAATACTATATTTGATAGCCATTCTGGATAGTGAGATTCTTTGATAAATCCTTTCTAGAAAGTGTTTTACTTCTGCTGTTGTAGCATACTTATTAATGCTAAATCTTCTTCTCTTTTGCCTTACATTTTCACTGCTGCAAGGTCGATGCAGAGGCAATGCTCTATTACTTTTACTTTTGTTCCCAACATGTCCTTATCACTCCAAGTGACATGCATGAGAGGCCATTTTATGTGCTATCTAAGCTCCAACACCAAATGCGTTTCCATTCTTGCCGTTGCATTTGGTCAGTTGGGATTTAAGGTGACCAAGTCCAGAGGCTTGGGTTCTACACGCTACTTTAGATTGTTCTCATCCTAAGTCTCGATTGTCCACTTGATGAGCTCTGGTAGCTGTAGGATAAGGTCTTCACCTACTTGTCCAATTTTTGTGGTGAACCTATCCTCCTCCATTCTTTAATTCTTGCATATAGCACTCATGTGCGAGTATTTGTTTGTCTTGAACCTCCCTAACTCTTGTGCTCTTCAAGAACTTTATCTTCAAATGGTAGGTTGAGGATCTGAGGTGGTTGCCTTTATCTTGTTTAGGGTTAGGTGCATAATGATTATGTTGTATAATGAACAGGCTTTTAGCATTAGGAAGTTCATCGTTGTTGTGCAAGGCTCGATTCTCGCCATAATGGGCAACATGATGATGCTAACAAGCTGCATCGTTTCTCTTGAGAAACATTTCAACTATGCAAGGCCCAATACTTTACTCAATCCCGATTCTTGTCATAGGTCATTCGTCGAACTCCCGTTGTCAATTAAGATCTTGCGAGTGATGTAATTGGCAACAAGCAAGATGACCACCAGAGCATTGTCATGTGGGTATAACACACCCTTCCAATTGTAATTGCTGATGGATATGGTCACCTTTCTAGTCTTGGCTAGCTTCAAAGATCATCGACCGCGAATACCTCTTCTCACCTATCTTTCCTAGTGTGGGCATTCTTGGCTGATGATGACGCTTCGCCCTTAGTAAACCCTTTTGTTATAGTATGGATCTTGCCAAGGGGCTAATGTGGTATGGCTGGTAGTGCAATAATGGTAGCGCCCTCACTAGTTGGTGCTCTTGACATCGATTGTGCAGGCTCGTGTTTCCCCTACCGAAATTCTTATTGGAATGTGTTGCTCTTGTATACCGGTTGAGGTGTTCCTTTCCTCCTTTGCCTCCTTTTCCCACCTTCGCATTCTTCTTCGTGTTGCCCACTTCCGCCATTTGTGGATCAGTCCATGCCTTCAACTTATCTCTAGCATTAAAGAAGTTGTATGCCTTGCCCATGAACTCCTGTAGAGTCATTAGCATCTTTCCTGCCCCCTTCATCATGAAGGGTCTTCTAGGCCACACGTCGTTAGTGTTATCTTTTCATTCTGATCATTGTTAGATTGAACCAAGTAAGGCATTCCTTCAGGATTTCATTCTCCCTCTTCTTCACCATGAGGAGGTAGCTAGCTGGCCGCCTCCTCCTTCTACTAGCCATGAACTACATGAGGAATTGCCTAGAAACTCTTCAAAGTTGGTGATTGACTCGATCTGTAGATTCTCGAACCACTTTCATGCCATGCCTTTAAGGTTCAATGGGAAGGCTTGGCATGCAGCTTCCCTTGGGAACCTGTGTAGCTTCGTGTGGACTTTAAAGCAAAGTTTTAAAAACTGTTTTGTACCGACTAATACGATCGAAATTTACCGTGCTAGAATAGTACCTAGTATGGTGGAGGTGTGTGTTTTGTTCCAGGTCAAATACTGATCAATACCAGCTAATTGTTGAATTTCGCTCGGTATAGGAAAAATCAGTTCATAATGTTAATTAAAAGTGAATCTCATGGCAATTTTGTAATTAAGAGTGAACTCAAAGAGCTTTTTCGTAAATAAACTTTTTCTGGACATATCTACTTTTTCAATTCTATCTATTTGGGTCTGCCAAATTTATCTGATTATGAGACAATAGGCTTGCCAACTTGTGATATGTGCCAATGTGATGTGTCCAAATATTTGTGTCAGACCAAAATGTAAGGTGTGCCTATTGTCTACATGGTAGGCCTTTCGATTTGTTGCATAACAAACTAGGTCTGCCAAAGTTGTCTGATTACGAGGATTATTTTTTTCAAAAATTAAAAAAAAAATACAATCACCTCAAACTCTAGGTTGATAATATATATATATAAATATATATAGAGAGAGGGTATGAATATGGAGAAAAGACACTAGGTTGGGTGTAGCATGAGAAAAGTCACATGTCATTCTATGTTTTTTATCATGTATATACATTTTTAAGACTTACATTATTGTTATTTTGGAACATAGTTTATATATATATACTTAATCTATCCATATATAAACTATCCTGAAATGGTATACCGAAACGGTACTGATATGGAAATCTTTCGTTCCAGTGCCTCGATCGAAACGGTCACTTGTACGATATTCAAAACTTTGCTTTGAAGGTTTCCATATGCTTTAATGAATCTTTGAACCCATTGTAAAGATCTCTTTGTGGGACCTTAAGTTTAGGAGGGAGGGGGATCATCATTATCTCTCGTGTATGGCAAATCCGTGCTATTGAGTAAGTCGTCGACCGACGAGGATGCTCCCACTTGCCTTATCATCTCTTTGTATTTTTGCATTAGGTCCTTTAGACTGTCATGCATCCTCTTCTTCTAGACTTGAGAGTGTTGACTTGGTCCTTCACTTTGAGACTTCTTATCACACTGCCTATCCTGATCTCGGTCTTAGTCTCCTCCTTTTTCCGATCCCACATCCCTCCATTTCAAGGCTTCGTTCTCTCTTTGTAGGGCTTCCATTTCCAATGTCATCCTTTGCAGCTTTTTTGATATTTCTGCAAACTTCATATCCACTCTGTTGTTTATTTGCCCGCCCAGCGTAGTTGCCTTCTAATCACAAAGCGTATGAGAGCGTGTGATAGCAAGCATCTGGGTCTAGCCTCAATAGCAAATTAGTTTGTATAAGAGAATTCTCGATTTCACAGATGAAGCCAAACTGTTGGTCCAATTTCCAGTGGTGCATGCAATACTTTCCAATTAACTTGCAACCAGAGCAACCTCGGGAATCCAATGGGGGATACTTGTGATGATTAAGTCAGAGAGAAGTTATGTTCTCTTAATCAAGTGAAATCGTGGTTGCAGTATATATTTGAGGGTGTATTTATAAGGACTGAGGTGTCTTAAATGAATTGATTCTCTTCGAAGGTATGCTTTTGTAGTTGATAGTGTCCTTCCGGTGAGGGTGTTTCATAGGGACTTATTTTGTCAACATGAATCCCGGCCCGAGATAGATTCCTTTGGTTGAAGTTCCTTGTTGATTACGATGGTTCCCTTAAAAGCCTTATCTCATGATTCTAGACACTGCGTTTCGTTTAGCTTTGCCCTTTCGTCGCTGATGTCACGTGTACCTCTCATGATTGTGTCTTTGGCCGCCCATTACCATTTTCTCCTACTGCGTATATTGAAGTCCCTCATTACTCGCCCATCATTATTTCCTACTTGCAGCGAGTATTTATGCCCAACAGCTACAGTCTAGGTTCTTTCATATATTCTACGGTTAGGAAAACTGTGGTTTGTGCTGGCATTTCTTTTCTTAGACAAATGAGGTGCAATTTTATGATTCTCGACCCATTTTTGGTCTTTTGGTTTTGTTTTTAATGTCATTTTATAATCTATTTGAGGTTGTTATGATTGTGATTTCTTTGACTTTTTAAATTTATATCAAGTCTGTTATTGAGGAGCCAGGAAATAATGATGAAGAATATTGATTAAAGGTATTAATCAATCATAGTAATATCATTATCATGCTCCCATTGACTTTGATACTTCTTTCTTGTCCCTATAATTGACAGTAGTGGTATGAAGAATCTAATTTACATTTTAATTAGATTTCAATGATGCTAGGTACGGGTCAAGTATTAAAGACGATAAACTTTTATTGCCATTGATTGTTTGCAAGTTACCAAGCCGGCCTAGAATATGAACATTTCTTTCATTTCTCATGATCAACACTATCTCCATCTTCAAGAGCTTCAAATATATAAATATATATATATATATATATATTTTATCTTCAGAATTGTGACTTAAATATATCCACCTTTAAGGTTTTTTCTTTCTAACTCTCTCTCTCTCTCTCTCTCTCTCTCTCTAAAAACCTTTTCCTCATTCGCTCTAGAAATCCAAAAAACCTTCAATTAATCTTTGTTCTTCACAAGAGAGGGAGGAGCTGCCTCCCTTCTCTTCCCCTCCTACAGGCCCTTTATGTCGACAGAACTACAGTACTACTGGGTCCCTTGTCCTTAGATTTTCAAAATACGCACAACCCCACCCCTATTTCCATCGCTGCGTGGCTCATAGGCGCCGATACAATGTTCGATGTCGTTCAAGTGTCAGAAATTATCCGTATTTTCCATCTATAGATAGATATCTTAATATATTCTTACTTTTCTTGAACGAGGAAATATATAAAGGTAGTGGAAGTAGAACTTTCGTACGAAAACTACAAGAACAAATGTTTATAGTATCTTTCTCTCTTTTAAGGTTTAATGTCGTAACTAATTGATTCACTTATTGGATCAAAGTGAATCAATCACCTTTGAAACGCTCTCTCTCCCTCAATACTGTTATCATTGTAACGAAGTGCCACCATCTTCGTATCCACAAAAAGATATATCCACCGTATTTTGTGTTTGCAAATTAATTTCCAACATAAGTACTGGGCTTGTTGAAGCGTGTTTTGTAGCCACCAACTGCGACAATGCTCTTGTACCCATGTGGGTGGAAGAAAGGTGGTTGTTGGTGGTTGAGTTGCCTCAGATGCCAAAGTAAAAAGTCAAAGTAGTGGAGAGCTAGAGAAAGAGTATTGAATGTGTAATCTGTTTCTTACCGCCAGCCTTCCTTTATTTATATCAGATTTCTCGTAAGACCCCTCTGTTGTTGTAATAAGCACCCTCGTTCTGGGTAGCATGACGTCGCATTTAATAGCTCCTGCCAGCTACTGGGACTCGACCTCAAGGTTGGCCACTCTGAGCTGAATGTAGTTGATCTTGCAGGAGACAGGATTCCAACATGTCTGTCTCTCATTCATGCATTATGACTGGGAGACCGTCAGCTGCTTTCTCCCTTTTTGTGCTTATTTGGGCCTCCCTCTTTACCCTTTCTTGGTCTGCCCTACTGTGGGTTTTGGGCTTCTGCGTGGGAGTCCTGAGCCCAGCTCGGCCCGGCTCGGCTGAGTACAAAGATTCCATTTCCAGTTACCTCCCAAATTTTCACCACAAGGGCATGGCGGGGATTTAATTCTCCCTCATGCTCCCACTTCCCTTCTTGAATTCGTTGTGCAATTACATATTTCCATGTCTCGAGAACTTGTTTAATCGTTGCGTCCTCATGTCCTATCATTCTTCCCGTTAGGGTTCTTGAACCGTCGCACCTCCTCTATTTATTCTCCCTTCCTACCCCTAGAGTGATCTGCGCTCTTTTTTCCGTTCCTACTTCCTTTTGCTGTCGCATTTCTCTCTTGTTCTAGTACTTTCGCTACAGCCTCCTTTCCATATCCATTCCCGATTTCCTCCAGGAACACTTCTCGTTGCAAATCTTCCTTCTATGATGGACACTGGTGGTGGTCCACCGTCGTTGAACCCATGGCCCTCGATGTGTTGTGCAGCATCTATGGAATCCCAAAATCGATGGCCTTGAAGGTTCTAGGCCAGGCAGTGGGTTTGTTGACCTCGAGGGAAACATCGAGAAAGTGGCCCAGTATTCCGGCAGGTTCACGCAAGGCATGAGGCTCCCTTTTTGTTGCCTGATCCGTGATGCCCTGGACTTTTTGGGCATGGCCCCGGCTCAAGTGCACCCCAATGCCTAGAGGATATTGACGTCGTGCTATATGGTGTGGTGTATGGTCTTGGAGTCCGCCTAAGAGGACTACCCATACCTAATTGCTTAGGAGTTTTTGTTCACCCATGCAATCCGCACATTGGAGGGGAACATCTACAGCTTCTGTTCCCGCCCCAAATTTTGACTCACCCAGAGGACGAGACAGTCTCTTCTAAGTTGGAGGGGCATGCTAGTAGCTCCGAGCTATTTGGATCTTTTCCCCCGTAAGCAACACCTACTTCACCATTCTTCCTAGGTGTTCCTGCTACCTCGCCAGGCGATCAGGGAGGGGAGCCTAGTCATGATTAGGATGACGAAAAGCTGAAGGCCGTATTCCTTGAGGCCCTACGTCATTCGAGCATGGGTGCCCCTAGGCGGCATTCCCCCTACGACTACCAAGATTTGAGAGTGAAGCATCGACCTATGGAACCAGGTGGGATACGAAATCGATCGTGTTGTGTGGCAATTGGTTTTCAAGGTCGAGCGCGGAGCATCGACCCATGGAACCAAGTGGGATCTGAAATTGACCGTGTTATGTGGCGAAGAGAGGCTGGAACACTAAGGACAGGTGTTGCCCCTTGTGACTACCGAGTTTCGAGCATAGAGCATCAACTTATGGAACCAAGCGAGATGAAATTAACCACATTGAGTGGTGATTGGTTGCCAAGGTTTGAGCGCGGAGCATCAACCTGAGTAACTAGACGGTATCCAAAATCGACTATGCTGGGTAACGATTTGTCGTCGAAGTGACTGTTGTGTCATTCAATCCACATATACAAGCTCACACATGGAAGTATCACTTCGTATTATTCTCATTGTTGGCTATTTACATGGGGAATAACTGAATGCAAAAGCAAAAAGAAAAGGAGAAGAGGACTTCCACCAGCATGAGGACGCCTTGGCTTGTTGGTTCATAAGACTCCGGCTTGGTCGGCTTCGAGGTGGCATCAGGAGATGAGAGGCTGGCTTTCCTTTCCTTCGTTAACTGGACTTGGGCTCGTTGTGTTCCTTACTTCGAAATTCTTGCACATAGCATTCCTTTGCCATCACTTGCTTGTCGCACACCACTCATACACAGTCCCCTTTTGGGAATTTCATCTTCAATTGGTAGGTTAAGGTCACTAGCTTCAAGTTGTTTAGTGTCGGTTGTTCAATTAGGGTCTTGTACGAAGAGTGGGCCTTGACTATAGGGAAGTTTGCCATGGTCGTCGTCTTGAGTCTTCCTGTTCCGACGATGACGAGGAGTTTTATGGACCTCTGCAGTTGTATTGTCTCGCTAGAAAACCCCTTCAACAGCATGGGGGATGGCTATAGCCTATCTTGACTGTCATTGTCCACACGTATCGTTTTGGTTGTGTAGTTGGCCACCAACATCGTAACCATTAGGGAATTGGGGTCTTCTGAGTTCGGGCCTGCTTGGGCGGCCTCTCGGCATTGAAGATTTCTTTGTATCTTGCCCTCTAGGACGACTAGCACTTTTATATTAATGGACACTGTCATTTTCATTTCAAGCGTCGCTTACAATAGGACGAGAGATATTGGTTGGCATATGTCGCAACTTTCAAATTTCAATATTAATTTAATGAGTTCTGCTACATACATATAGCTCGATTCTCCAAATGAAAAACCTGGATTCGAAACCTCCATACATCAAAATAAATTTAATTTACATTATTTACTGCTCAACAATCCATCCACAATAAAACAAAAGCACCCGTTTCATCAATCTCTACCGTCTAATCCATGTAATTACTCTAACCTTAAAGCCTCGCATTAATCTCATTGTAAAGAGAAAAAGAGGATTGGGATTGTAGCTTTATAATTAATTTTGTGAAATTTAAGCCACAATAGTAATTGAATTACATAAAACTAGTCATTTTTTTAATAACTTATTTTTAATATAAAATAACTCATTTGGCCACCAAGAATTTTGGGATCAATAAGCAACACCTTAATTTCTCACTAAGAGAACTAATGATCGAATCATCTCTCCCCATGTATTAAAAAAAAAATTATTTTGGTCAATCACATTAGTGGAGGGCGCAAGAAATATATAAAAATTTTTGTAATTCAATTATTATTGTGGCTTAAATTTCACAAGATTAATTATAAAGCTACAATCTCAATTCTCTTTTTCTCTTTACAGTGAGATTAATGCGAGGCTTTAAGGTTAGAGCAATTACATGGATTAGACGGCAGAGATTGATGAAACGGGTGTTTTTGTTTTATTGTGGATGAATTGAGCAGTAAATAATGTAAATTAAATTTATTGTGATGGATGAGAGTCTACGTTCCCATAGCTCATGTATTATATACCTTTTATAAAGTAGGCATGCAATTGCAACGCCAGTTTGAACGGTCCCCCCCTCCCTACGTGATGGCAAGGCTGAATTCTGCAGGGTTACAACACATTCTCAGCTGTGTAAACATATTCCTTAAAAAATTTACCGCAAGGCGTCGAGGTGGATTGTGATGTTGATCATACTTCATACATCCATGCATATGCGCATGCATGCAAAGTTAGTTAGCTGCATGCTTTGATATTCGTGAGAGCCATCAATTCCCTCGCCCAGCGCTTATAAATTATTGTCGGTGTTGGGATTTTGGACACGGGGTCCCCTTTCGTGGCCAATGCATGTCTGTTCATCACTACTTAGAAAGCTGGTTTCTCATGATGTAGACGTGAAACCAGTCTGCGCCCATTTTTGTTTTTTTCCCTCTTTCGAAACAAAAGGAAGATATGACTATGCATATTAAGATTCTTAAGCAAACGGCCGAACGGGTCCCATTCCGATTTTGAAATTTTTCGAACCAGACCGGTTCGATTAATAAAATATATATAAAAATATATAATTAAAATTATACAAAATATTTGTTATATATTAATATATAAGTTTTATATATAATAATTATATATTATATATGAAATAATTTCATATTATAATTTATAAATTATAACATAAAATGTTAATCTTAAATATTAGTATTTGTAATTTGTTTAATTATATGCTATTAATATAATTATATATAAGATAATATTATTATAAAATGAAAGTTTAATCTTAAAAATAAAAATGTAATTGATCATGTATTATATAGCTATACTAATAATCTAATATTAATACTATTAGTCTAATAATATACTAATATCAAATTTGCATTTTAAAAAAATTGAAAAATCGGATCAGAAACTAGTAAAATCAGAAGTACTGGTTTAGGAGGGTAATCGGTACATAATCAATTTTAAAAAATGCAAATCCAGTCATATCGGTTTGGTCCAAGATTTTGTCCAAAACCAGACCAGATCGGCAAATCCTCTTCGTGCAGATCAGACCAGCGAGCTCCAGACCTCCGGCACAACCCATTGCTTCCTAGACCAAATGGCAAATCTTCATGTAGATCCATCCAGACCTTCGGCGCAACCCACTACTGCCATTCTTCTTGTTCAGACATGATATGTATTAAAATTCCCGCATTATGGAGGAGGAAGGCGTTACGGGCTGGGGACTATGCAGAGTAGACGAGATCATGGATCGAGATTAGATGAAGAAGCAAGGAAGCTTGCATGAGCAGAGCTTGAAGCCTCAGAGTGATAGTCAAGAATAAACGAAACACACCGTTTTGTTAAGTAGTAGTTGATTTCATTGTAACAGATTGGGATTGCATCGTTTAGTAGTAATTGAGAATAAGTTGAATGGTATCGTTCCGTAGCTGTCGTTTAGATCATTTGATAGCTGAACTAGTTATAAACTTGTGTAGTTTACATAATAGAATTCATGTAACTGAAGATTCATCTACAAAAGGCAGCCGCTAGTTGGGAATGAGGCCAACTTCGTAATCCAGTATCAATCAAGTCTCTTCTCTTCTCTCTTTCTCTAATTCCTGATTCTCCTTCTGGAGGCCTGACTCCCTCGAAGTAGTCACAGTTACTCGAGTATTCGGTATTAGCTTAAGGTCCACTACAGAAGGGAGGTTTACAGCGCGTCTAGTCTGAATCTCAAGTGGGTTGGTTTCGGTCGAAGGAGAGAGAGACTAGGATGTAAAGGTAGAGTGGCCTGAGATTAGGATTCGGTGGCCTGATCAATCTCAAAGGCTTTTGGTCGAAGGAGAGAGAGAGATAGAGGCTTTCGGTCGAAGGAGAGATAAAAGAGAGGGATTCGGTGTTCCTATGAAACACAACACATGTTTGGCCCTTTGGGGGCTCTACGTTGCATGCTATTATTGGTGTCTGTTATTTGAAGAAAATTAGATAGCCTGTGTGAAGTTAAACTGATTACATATTTCAGTTTCGCTTTAGAGCGGTCACGAATGTCTTTGCCTTTCAAAAAATCTCAACAACCTCTCCACATTATATTTTTTTTAATTTTTTTTTATCAAATATTTATTATATGAATAATAAATAAAAAATTTGAAATAGTTTAAAAAGAATAAACCTAAAAAGAAAACTTAAAAATTTAAAAAAATGTAAAGTGTAGAATGTGATGGAAGTTGGATAGTAAAATTCTTTGCCTTTATATCAGCAGCCAATAAGGTATTGACACGTTAGCAATATACATTATAACACAATGAGTATGACTACATCAGAAGACCAAAAATACCCTACGTCTTTCCCTTCTCTTTTGCTATCCGTTGCTATCTCCCATCACCGCCCAACCATTCCCACGCCAGCAGCCACAGCCACCATGTAGTCGTGCGTTTGACGCCACCCACCCACCCACAACCACCACGCAGTCCGACACCACCCACAGCCTGCACGTTGATGCACTACGAACAACTCAGACCAGCCACCTGCATGTAGAAACACAACCTCGCGAGACCACCATCTCCATGCATGGTTTTGCCTTGCACCATCTTGAACAAATCGTGAGCCTCTTCCGCGGCAACCACCAACCTCCTTGCACATTACCGCTAAAGCCTCCTCTACCAACCTCCAAAACCACGCCACCAGGAACCACCACGCAAGCGTCACCGTGTGCAACCAAAAGAACCCTAGCCCTGTTTTTGGTTTCTCAAAACAGAGCATCCGACGGAAAGATACCAAGCACCGATTTCCATGCCCACGTACGCCGCCATGCCCACGTCTTTGTGTTGCTACAAACAGCGTTGGATCACCATCCATGCTAATTTCCCGTTTCTCCGTGAGCCACCATCAACCCTAGCAGCAACACCGTCGCACGTTCTCCGCACGCCAACTTCTGCAAATCACAAAAGGGTCCCTGTTTTAGACAACCCGAAGCAAAGCAAAGGCTCCACATGCAAACCACCAACCACAAGACTTCATCTCCAACGCATCCCGTCAGCTTCGTTGTTGCCAACTTCCATTTCCGGATATGAGGTTGGTGGGTGAGAACCTGCAGAAAAGGTCCATAGCCAGACAAAGACAAAGCAGACGATCGATGAAGTTTGAGTACTGGGAGTATAACAACCTGGACTAGAGAATTTTCTCTCAATTCTTTTATCTGAATATTTTTAATTGTTTGAAGATAGACAGAGACGAGGGTGAGGGGAGGTGAGAGAGAGAGAGAGACGAGGGTAGGAGAGAGATCTGGTTTGGGTGCGGTGAGGACGCATGTTGGGTTTAACAAATGGGCTACGTTGCAAGCGTACATTGGTGGCTGATTTCAGCCCTTTAATGGATGTACCGATTATAAGTTAGTCTCTACAAATCGGTACATATATCTACGAAAATAGTACTCCTCCGCAAACAGTTTATGTGGTTTGGTAAATAAACAAATTAATTGGTTCTCTAACTTTTAGGATTATTAAATAATGTATTTTGAGTGTATTTTGAGGTTATTCCCATCAAAATTATGTATAATAAGAAAAAGAAACAATGTATCAAATATATAAATGAATCATTCGGGTTAATTTTGGGATTACTTTATTTGCGAAGAACCCAATTATTCAAGTTTAACTCGTTTGTTTTAATAAAAGAAATGAGATGAGTTGAGATTAAAGTTAAAAATTGAATAAGATATTGTTAAAATATATATATTTTTAATATTATTTCTATTTTGAGATTTAAAAATTTGAATTATTTATTTTATTTTATATAAGAATTTGAGAAAATCGTACAAATTAAATGAGATAAAGAGAAAATGAGTAAAAAAGTTTTCTACAAACAAACGAGATTCTTCAACCAAATTTGCAGTGACTTGACGTAATATATCATATAGATTTTACAATTCATATATAAAGTCAAATTACTTCAATTTATAAAATAGATTTTAAAATTATCTTTTAAATAAAACATTTTTTTTTTCTTCCACTGTCTAGAAGTTCAAGTAGTGTTAAACAATGTGGAATCTTATAAACAAACAAGAATTTTGAGCAAAGCAAAGAGAACCCACGAATGAAAAGAGATCAGAGTGGTCTTTCCTGACCTCCCTCTTATAAACACTCTTTAATTAATTAATTTAATATGTATATTAATGTTTATTAATATCACAATATAAATAATGAAAGCCAGTAAACTTCAAAAACAAGTTGAAAACTCTGTATCAAAAGCTGTACTTTCACAAGAAAGGATTCAAAAGCTTTAAAACTTTCTAAAGCAGTCTCTGAATAATGTATTGGTTTCGAAAAATCTCTCTTTTGGACAACTAGTTGGTTTGCTCAGCTAAAACCCTTAAAAGCAAATAGATTTTTTCCTTCTGTACAAGTACATTGAAAATCTGGATACAGGTGGCTCAAACAAGATAAAAAAATTAGGGAAAAAAATAATAATAATAAGACAAAGCTAATCCGGCTCTTTTTCTCTTTTTTTGACCTTTCTGTTTGTCCTACCAAACATTCATCCCTTTAAGTAAAAGATTTTTACGAAAAAAAAAATATATATATATTTAAAAATAAACTTGTAAATTGATATGATTTTATAACATCTGTTAATCTATCATATCAAATTATGTCAATTTATATATTTAATTTTATATAATTTTTATGATAAAAATATTTCTAAAAAAATTATATTCTAAAATATATTGTCCATTCAAAAAAACAATGTAGTCAGTCAGGGCAGGCTTATAAGGTCATTTGGGAGCTTACTTTCATCAACATCGATGAGTGACTTTTTAAGTAAGGGTTTGCTACACAACCTCTTACTATTTATCCACACTCCACACTCCACATTTTTTAATATTTAAAAAAAAATTTTATTTTTTTTTGAAATATTTTAAATTTTTTATTCACTATTCATATAAAAAAATTTGATAAAAAAAATTAAAAAATTTTTTTTTAAAAAAGGTGGAGTGTGAAGTGTGGTGAATAATAGGAGATTGGGAAGATTATTTCTTTAAGTAAATGCATTTCTTGGTATCAGTTTGAACAGTTCAAATTTCTTCAGCCTTTGGGTAGAAAAGTGGGATAAAAATTTTTAATTTTAAATAAATGTTTAAAATATTATTTTTTAATATTATTATTATTTTAAGATTTATAAAAATTAAATTATTTATTACATTTTATATAGAAATTTAAAAAATATATAATGATGAGATCAAAATTTTATATTTTATCTTGGTATCCAAATCTACCAAATTCAGTTCTTTCTTTTCTTTTCTTTTTTTTTTTAATTGGACTGAGTACTTTTAGCAGTAAAATCCATTAATTGCATGGAAAATTAAAGATATGCAACTCATTTTATAATTATTTATACAACAATATTTTTAATGAGAATATTTTTATAAAATAATTTATAAAAATAACACCACTGTATATAAATATCCTGATTTTAAAATATGAATATAAAAAATATTGTAAAAAAAGATTGTGCATCTATCGTTATCGCATCAACTTTCTGCAGAAGCAAACCTAGAAATTAAAGATAACTCCATCTGTCTCTTTAAATGTCATTGTATTGTACTTCTCTCATTTTTTTTTTTTCCTTCCTATGCCTTTGCATAATATTAAAGTTTTCGTCTTTTGGGCAAACGAACTCAGGGAACAACCATTGTAGAGAGAAAAACCAATAGGAAAATCTAACCACAATAAGACAAACATCTATCTCATGTCATGTCATCTTTTTTTTTTTTTGGGATAATGATACAACTACTATTACTGACAACAACTTCATATTATAAATTTAATTTCTTTACTTTAATTAAAAAATTGTTCTTGCACTATTCAAAATTTTTTTTAAAGTTGTAATTAGGTTGTGATATAGTTGTTAATGCATTATTTATCTATTTTTATCTATCTTAATTATTGATATAAATCAATAATATAAATAGTGGCAATCTATTGTGGAAAATGATAGTGTTGATAATTTGGAGTTATATTTGAAAAAAAAAATGGTAGTTGGTGTGCAAAGGGTATTTTCTAGAAAATAAAATTTATTTTTTTGTAAAATTTGATTATCTTCTTCTTTTGTCTAAGTCATTAGGAACAAATGTCTAAAGAATAATTTTTTCATCAACTACTATTTACCACTTCACATCTCATATCTTATTAAAAAAATAAAGAAGCTTCAGACGTGGAATGTGAAGATAAATAGTAATTGATGTATGACAAAACTCCTGCCCAAAATAGGAGATCGGAACGAAATCCAACGCTTCCTTCAAATGCCTTTTTAACTTGATTTATATAATATAAACGTGGCTCACTGTCCACCAAACAACAAAAAACCTCATCAAAATGACCTGTAATTTGTTTTGTGGTGGACTATAGCCTCAAGAATATGAATATTTTCATTTTATTTATCTAGTTTGAAATATGAAATATTATAATTAATTATTATACTTTTAAAAACATAGGTTAACGAGTGAGATAATCAAACTATCTCAGATTTTGTACTAAAAATAAATACATTTATTTCAAATAAAATGGAGAGGACTTAGGATCTTTGATAGTCATTGTGTTAGTAATAGGAAGTTAGAATTAATGGGTTAAATGTAGTCTTAAGACTATGTAAGTCTCATAATAGTTTTTTAAAAATGTATAAATATTTTTCAAAATAATTAAATTAAGTTGCCAATAATTAATTTATTAAGATGCTAAGTAGCTAATCCAAGCAAAGATGATCAAATGAGATAATTTGGTGCTGCTTAAGCATTCAACACCGTGATCACTCTCCTAAATGGATAGATTAATGTTCTTGTGATCAGGCTTCTTTCTTTTTGCCAAAATCAACTTTACCACGTGTTGTAGTTGCGGTCAGATTGAAAAGGGAAGAAGAGATTTGGATGTTGAGTCCTAATAGTAGTACGTCTAGATCTAAATCTACATCTAAGGTCCCGTTTGAAATTTAGTCAATCTAATTTTAAGTTGATTCTAACATCTACATATTCAATTCTTAAATTACTAAACTTATCTCAACTCAAAACCTCTTCACACGTGGGATCCACAATCTTTTTTAGACTCAACACATCTTTACACGTGAGATCCACAACCTTTTTTTAGACTCAACACATCTTTACACGTGAGATCCACAACCTTTTTTTAGACTCAACACATCTTTACATGCAGGATCTATAAACTTTTTTAACTTCCCATAAATACATCTAAACTTATCTTAATATCTAAATACATCTAAATTCATCTTAGGTGAGCCCCACAAAACCCATTCCACCATCTCAACTCACTACTATTCATAAAGAAACTTAACTCAGCTCAACATCCAAATGGGGCATGATCATAAGATCTTTTTATAAATCTTTTCGAGAACTGCTACGGTTATAAAACATTTCATAAAAATAAATTCACAAACTAATATGATTTCATATATTACATTAGATTTACTTTATAATAAAAGTATATTTATAATCTAACATATTATATTAAGTTATATCAATTTATAAATTTATTTTTGTGATATATCTTTATAGCTATAACATTTCTCTTCCATAAAACCTTCTTTTTCAACAAAGACACACAAACATTAAGAAAGTAAAGAAAATATCTCATTGGCCATGTTGGGATAATGAATTGATTTTAACCCATCTCATCTGATCTCATTTAATTATTACAATTTTTACAAACTAAACCAAATATAAGAAATAATTCAACTTTTTTAAATCCTAAAATAAAATTAATATTAAAAAATTATATTCTAACAATATTTTATTTAATTTTTAACTTTCATCTCAACTCAATTCACTATCTAAATCTCTCTTAGTTTCATGTCTATGTTGTTTTTGGCTTGGGTAGTACAGCTTCAAAAGGTCCCATGTCAGCAATTAACTTTCTTCGTCAACTTAGGTACAAAACGGGATTTGAGAATATTGTATTGAGAAGTGCTGCGTTTGCTCACAAAATCTTAGTCAAGAAAATTTACGTATTGATATAATTTAACATAATACATCAGAGTATTTGATGTATTTTATAATAAAAAGTGTTGTATAATATAATAGATTATATTAAATTATGTCAACTTATAAATATTTTTTTTAACATTATCTTTATATATTATTTCATCAAGAGTCATCATGTTTGGATGCTACGTATCTTAAAATATTGTAAATAATAGTAAAATAATTTGAGTAAAGATATTTTATTGAATTTTAAAAAATGAGACAAAAAAAATATTTAAATAAAAATATATTTTAAAATAAGTATTATATTGAAATTTGTAAAAATGAATCGATAGAATTAAAATATTATTTGATATCATTTTTTTTAATATTAATTTTGTTTTGAAAGTTTATAAAAGTTTAATTTTTGAGTTCAGGAATGCTTAAGATAAAAAATTGAAAATAAAAAATATTTATATTTGAGTGATACTTTAGAATGAAATTATGAGAACTTTTAAGAATTTTTAAATTTCTCAATTTATTGCCAAACAAGCCAAGCCTTTCATTTACCACAAAATATTAATAAGAAATGATATTTGCAGTCTTAAAATATGCAATTATCGTGCATCCCATTTTCAAAAATTAGATAAATCTAAAATACAAAAAATAAAAATAAAAATTATAATAATAAATTCTATTTATTTTAACAAAAGTACACGAGACTTAGATATTAGTAACGCTAGTAACATTACGATTATCTAATATTGATATAACATTAGTAACGTTAGTAACGTTGTCTAATTTGTTTTTTGAGAGATGGATTATCTAATATTGATATAACAGCTATATAACGTTAGTAACGTTATATTGATATAATATTGTTATAAATTCTATAGTACTATATCTAATATTGATATAACATTAGTAACGTCATCTCTCCTTTCGAAACCTTCTCTCTCACTTCAAAAAGAAAAAATTTCTAGATCTGATTTTCACCGGAGGCTTCTTCCTCCTTTTTCATCTTCTTTTCTCATTTCTTAATTTATTTTCTTTCTTCAAGGTTGAAAAAGTCAGATATACAGTTTCGAGCAACTCTCGAGAGATACGCGCAACACAAGAACACTCTCAGGCCACAACTTATTCAGAGGATAGTGGCGATTTTGCAGAAATCACCACGCGTGGTTCTCACGCGCCCCTCACATCACACGCCACCCTTTCTGACAGCCCTTCTAGCCACACACGTCGAATCATCAGAATCGCCACTTCTAGATCTTTCATATATGACTTTTGTGGTTGAAAATAGACAAATTTTTTTCCTTCACTCGCTGTCAAAATCTATCGAAGTTGATCTAAATTATAATTCATCATTTTTCATTATTATTTTTCTTAATGTATAGTAAAAATGAAAAATGAGTTTATCTCTTAGACAGTTGTGTCCTTAAAGGTTGAGTCATCCATTTCTATAAAGGATAAGGTTAAATCTGTGTTTACTTAAAGTGATGTCTTTTGAATGTTTGTCCGTTGAGAATATCAACAGTAGTGAACTCCAGATTAGTTTAATAATATCTGGTAGAGTTTTAAATGATTGATATGAGAATATGCTCCCATGCATCTGATTATAAATATACATTTTCCTTAACAAAAAAAAAAAAAAAAACATTAGTAACGTTGTTTCCGAAAAGAGTTACGGTGCGGGGAAAGTAAGTAAGTGGAATGTCTGGATACCCACATTCATGCAGAAAGGATAGGGTTATTATGATTATCATAATAATAATTTTTTTTAGGTCCGTTTTCTATGACGTCTGGTACCAACCATAGCATAAAAAGTATGTTAGACCTCACCCTGCAGGATGTTGATTTGTCCGTCACGCAACAGGGTTACTCTTCCTTGGATTTAGTAATAATATTTATTAAAAAAAACAAAACAGTACACTGTTATCAGAACCCAACTAAACTACGTGGCCTCACACTTACTAACCAACCATATCCACTTATCCACCGCAATCGTATTGAAATATCATCTTTCTTTTTTCTTTTTTTCTGAAAAATATGATCTTTTTTAAGTGTAAAACATGAAATATTTTAGCCATTTTGATAATACATTAACATGCAAAATATTTCATGTTACTTTTTGTTCTTGTTTATATCGTTACTTGTCACATTAGTCTATATATACAAGTCTTTTCAAATAATTTCATAAGTTAATTATTCAGCAAAAAACCACTTAAATGCGACACTAATTGATATGCCTAAAAATAACAAAAATAGAATGTCGTATAATATTTTCCTATACGTGATAAAAAAAAAAAAAAAAAAACTATCAATTTCACTTGAAATAGAGTCAATATTAACTCCATGTAGTGGAACTATTATATGCATTGAAAGGAAGTTTTCTTGCAAACAAATGTGAAGTAAAACTCTTTATATTGGCACCACGCACAAACGGAGAACAGAATTTCTTGAGGCAGTGAAGGGTAATAATGTAGACTAGTGCTGGGCTACCATCCAACGATAAGTGTGCTGACTAGTATAAATTTATCTTTTTACTTATTTATTTATTTTATATTTTTTTAACATATTTTAATATTTAAAAAAAATAAAAAACACACCAATATACTAAAAGTCACTTTTTTAATCATTAAGTAAAAAAAAAATTAATATATGAATGATCAAAGTGAAGGGATCAACTCAAACGGCACATTAGCATTTCTCAATAAGAAAATACTAAGTATCCCGCTCCCAACTCCAGTTGGGAGCTACCGTTTGCACTAGTACATATATTTTTTTTAGATTTTTTTTATATAGATTTTTTAATAATTTTAAATATTTAAAAAAATTTAAAAAATCATAATATCATTAAAAAAATATTTCTTTAATCACAAATTAAAATAAAAAATTATTATTTTTTATTAAGAAAGTATTTTTTAATAATTTTTTACTTTATGATTAAAAAAAATATTTTTTGATAATATTTTAAATATTTAAAAACATTAAAAAATTTATATAATAAATAACTGAAAAAAAACACATAAGCCGGCAGTAGCTCCCAACAGTGACTCTTGCAGTACTCTCAATAATGTATGTATGTATATATGCATCTGATCTCCTCACCGTTCCCCAATGGATGAACTGTTGGATCTTGTGGAATTAAGATCAAGGCATCAAACAGAGACAACTACAAGTCAACCCACATTAATTTGGTTGTTTGGTTGGACCTGCCGTTCTTTTGCTTTGTTCCCAAGCGTTCAAGCTCTTCTTTCAATGGCACTCAAAAGGACCACTTCAATACACACATACACATGATTTTATTTATTTATTTATGCCTTTCCCAGAATTCCACCCCCGCTTGGGAAACTATTTAAGCCTAATTCTTCCCTCTTCACGATCGCAAAGAACAAAGAAAAAATAAAGTCTACCGGTGTTTCTCACTTTCTGTCCAGTCTGTCTATTTTCTCGCCATTTTCATATAGCTCCGAAACTATGGACAGGCGTCGCAGAAAGCAAGCCAAGACCAGTACTACTTGTTGCTCCGAGGGTGAGTTTTTATTTTATTTTCCTTTTCATTTTCTGTACCACACTCCATTCTGGGTCGTTTTTCTTTCATTTTCTACGCAAATGTTACAGAGAAATATTTCCTTGGTTCTTCTTTTTATGGCCAACTCTGATGTCTTCCATTCATTTCCTTTTATTGCTACCTATTTCTATCTGGGTTTGCCCTTTTCTTTCTGGTTCAAAGCGTCTTCGGTTCTTAACTTTTTCTTTTTCTTCTGTTTCTTGCTGGACAGTTTTCTTTTCTTTCTTCCTTTTTATTTTTCCCAAGCTTGCTGCAACATTTTCATTTCTGAGTTACAACTATTATTCCTATACTTGAACGTCTAATGTTCTCTCTCTCTCTCTCTCTCTCTGGCAGAGGTGAGCAGTATAGAGTGGGAATTCATAAACATGTCGGAACAAGAAGAAGATCTCATCTATAGAATGTATAAGCTGGTTGGTGACAGGTAAATGCTCGAAACGAAAAACACAAAAGAAAATGAAAAGAAAAGAAAAGTTCTGGCTTTTGGTACAAGCTCTCCTCCCTATTCATTCTGTTCGTGTTGGGAACGGAAAGTTGAGAATTTCGATTTCCTCTCGTGTATATTCGAATTTCGATTCATGCTCCTCCGTATTGAAGTACTCGCACTTCACATTTAAGAATTGCACTTGGAGATGTGGCAGCCATAGTTTATAAATAATATATATTTATATATAATTAAGCAAGCCATTTGGGTTTCAAAAAACAGCTGTTGTTACTGAAAATAGATTATAAAAAAATACATATCTAATTCATATTTTTTCATTAAAGGTTGGCCAAACTCTTTTCCAGTTCTAACCTAGTACCTATGCTCCTATCACTGTAGCCAACGTACGTACTTTTGTCCTGCATCCGATTTAATATGGTCTGTGACTGCAATTTAGCCTCTAAAACAGTGGATATTTTATCCATCTATTAATTTGTGCATGTTGATGTTGATATTACTTTTATCATGCAGGTGGGCTCTGATAGCTGGGCGGATTCCAGGACGGAAAGCAGAAGAAATAGAGAGGTTTTGGATAATGAGACATGGAGAAGTGTTTGCCAGTAGGAGAAAAGAAAAGAGCTGAAGAGACGTAACTCCTAATCTTTATATTACTAGGCTAGAGAATTTCATTTTTTTTTTTTCTACTCTTGTTTACTTATGTATGTAGGTAAGGTAGTTTGTAAACTTTACCTCTTTGGCTAATTTATTGTGACTCACGTTTTAGTGGGGTTACTTCATCTTCTTCTTCTTCTTCTTCTTCCCTCTAATGGGCACTTATTTTCCTTTCTCTTTTCTTTTTTTTTTTTTTTTCTCTTTTCAAGGTTTGTCTATGCACGTCACAAGGTAATTAAGCTGAATGTATTTTTTTTACCCTTTTTTTCTTTATTTTTTATTTGTAAGCAAGGTAAGTTGTAAGCTTGAAATATTTGACTGATGACACATACTGTGAGTCTGTGACGATTGACACTATAATAAAAACGGCTTTTTTTGATTAATTGATCACGATCAAAAGATTATTCGTAATTAAAATCGATAAATTGGTCAGAAAAGACTATTTTTATTGTAGTTAACCCACCAATTTGTTCTGTATGTCTTTTCCTGGCATCCATGCAACCAAACACAAACAAAGGAGACTGACTCAGAAAAGATGTGGAGATTGGATCTCCAATGTTCTTGATAAGGTCAGCCTACAACTTCTTTTCTTTTCTATTATTTTAAGTTTTCCATTGTATGATTGGTCTATATTTATCCTGATTTCAAAGTAAAATCTTGGGTCTTCCAAAAGATTTTGTAACAATCTCTTCATTTTTATGAAATTCTCTTTTTTACAATAATAATAAAATTTGGGTAGCCAATCACCTATTGATTAAGTGAATATGTGTGGTATAAGCCTTCCTTGTAGCATTAATTCTCATATGATAATCAACTATTGTCGGGGTAATGCGGGTTGATTATGTACGTTGGGTCTTTAGTTTTGGTTTGATCTATCTTGGCCCATCTTATCACTAGCTCAATCTCTTGATCATGTTTTGAAAATCCATTAGCTTTTCTTTAGATAGTGAAATAAGATGAGATGATTTTAGATAAAAGTTAAAAGTTAAATAAAATTTTATTAAAATATTATTTTTTAATATTATTATTATTTGGTATTTGAAAAAATTGAATTATTTATTATATTTTATGTAAAAATTTGAAAAATTTATAATGATGAAATAAAATGAGTTGAGATGATTTTTTAATCCAAACGGGCAGTTGTAGGAGTAGTCTCTTTCAACTGGGATCAATATGGAAATATTTACATGAATCAATCCAATAGGCTTTGGGGAGTCTTCTGATCAAGACATTGAGAGTTTAATTAACTAAATTCTTTGAGCAGTGATAGATGCACGGAGTGATTTATATGACACAAAAAATATAGGGTAAATATTACTTTTCATAGCCTTATTAATGTTACTGTTTATGTACTATTCCTTTGGGTTGACGGGAACAAGCTACTACCTTGTGGCTCGAAGTGTAGTCATGGCCTCACTGAACTATTCCGTCGAGGTGGCCGGAGGACGGTCATCGTGGAGGTCGGGATTCTCCCTTGACGAAGTAGAGGCTTGGGGTCGAAATCGAGGGACATGAAGAGAGATCAACTCGATCATAAGCTAAAAAAATGACTGGTGCCAAATTTGATTGAAATCATTGCAGCTTTGAATAAGGAAATTAAAAAACGACTGGTGCCAGATTTGATTGAAATCAATGCAGCTTTGAACAAGGATCCCGATATGGGTCCCAACAGTAAATTTTTTTTTTATTTTTTTAAATTTTAATTTAGTGATTAAGGAAGTGTTTTTAATGATGTTATGATTTTTTTTTTAAATGATTAAAAAAAATACATGAAGAAATAAATATACATGTCAGGAGAATTTTTTAAATAAAAAAAAAATACATCAAATGGTAGAAATTCTCGGTGGCTGTAGAGAGTGCCGCCCTTTGAATAAAAGAGCTAAAGCATAAGAACAACAACCTTAATAAATTAAACCTACCGTAAAACCACCAAGCAAGATAAGCCTAAGGATCAACAAGATAAGAAGGTAAATAAGATTAAACCCTATACAATTACGAGGCAACTTTGTGATCAATATAAAATTTAGAACACTAATTTTATTTGTAAGTGATAGCTATTCACTTCTTCTAAACAGTCATAGTACTTCAAGTCTTAAATTGGGGCCTACAAGTTCGTTCCACAAGACCATCATGAGCCATGATGATGTTCCCTTTTGCTTGTTTATCTATTAATTAATTTTGTATAATATTCATAATGATAATAATTTGATATAAGAAACGAAAAAACCATCAATGGGTTGCTTCAATTATTAGCTTTGGGTTCTAATCTAATAAGAGATATTTTGGAGAATATTTGCTACCGTGGTTTTTTTTTTTTTTTTTTATTTATAATAACAAAAATGTAATGGATTCATAAGTGCTAGATCGGGGGTAATTTTTTATTTTTTTTATTTCAAAAAACGAGGGTATTATAATTTTATTCATAAGTCTTTATTTATGGCGAAAGAATACTTTATATAAAGAGAAATAAGGAATTATAGAAAGAAATTTCAAAGCCAAGTTCCAAAAAATTGATAAAACTTAATCCAAAGTTCCAAACTAAATATGTTCAGATAAAGATTTAGAGAAGGATAAATATTAAATAACGAAATAAGGTAATATTTGCACGATCCATAGAAAAAAATAATAATCATATGCTTAAGGAATTCAAAGAGAGACGAGAAAAAACTATATGGATGTTTTGATATGTAGAACAATTAGTATTCGTTGGTCGGGTTTATTATACCATGTTTAAGTCATGGTCCCATGATTAATATATCATTATAATATTATATGACACGACTTATTTTTAACCAATGCAAAACTGAATTATTAGGTTCGGTGAGCACATGACATAACTCTGTCACTGTAATTCTTTATCAAGGCAATTGGCCTCTGGTGTTAGGGAATGAGGCCACGTTAATGATGCGGATCGAATATGTCTTTTTACACAAATAGAATTTTAACAGTATTGGTTTGAGGTTGTAAAAAGCCAGGGCCCAAACCCTCTATTGGGTTCTGTTATTGTGAGTAGTACTGCCACTTGGACCAGGCTTACCCAGCCCAAAGCCTGCCCAAAGTTCAGTTTTCTTCACTCCTTACCTCAATCTTAGCCAGCTAAGAAGTCAGCTGTGGTACAATTTTAGGCAGGGAAAATCAGAATAAAATTTAATGAAAATAAGAAATATTCAGGGTTCAATTTTAGGGTTTGGGAAATTTGTGTCCTGCAATTGCTGGGTTAGAAAAGTAAGAGCAAATAGAGATTGAAAATAGCAAAAAGTGAGGAGATTTTTAATCTGTCTCTTAGACAAATATTGCCTCCCACTCACGAATTGAGTTCTGTAAAAGAGAATCTGATAATTATGTCTTCAGGATATAACACTGTTTATATAGTGTGCAGATTGTAAGTGTTAAGTGCGTCTATGCATTGCGCGCGTATGGTCAAACACTACTATTGTATGTCTACCCTTATATTCCACTTTATGTATTGTGAAACTCATTGATTACTTATAAACCACTAAAAATTTGCTTGTCTTTCTAACGTGGGACTAACAAAAAATCACATTTGAGGAAAATTCAAAAGAAGTCAAAGTCAAATTGGAGGGAATATTTGAAATAATCCAAAAAAGCCAAGAGTAGCTAACTCCAACCAAACCAAATTAAAGTTAACTTGGGATGGTTTGAGACCAAACATGTTGGAATATTGGAGGGGCAGGCTTCTGGGTACCTACACCAAACTGCATTAAACCTTGTCTTTCACTCCAAACTAATTATAAATGTGAACAATTATGTTTTTTTCCTCCCACAGAATGTGGAATCTCATTCAAACCATACCAATAAAAGAAAATTTAAAGCAAAAGTTCTTGACTGGTTTCCTTTCATATAATTTTCTTAGATCTATATATATGGAGAGAGAGAGAGAGAAGAGCGTGGCACCTCTATACGCCTATAGCAAAAGTTAAAAGTGATTCAATCTTGGTAGGCCTACACAGGTGCCACTCTTGTGTGTGTACACACACAAGTGATTCAATGTATTTCCGGCCGTTCAATCTTGGTAGCTAGTGGGAATAGTACCTTGGGATTTTCAAGGTCTCCAGGAACCTTGTTTGACTATTCTATTTTCTAATTTGATACAAATTTATATTTTTTGGGAATTAGTTGGATTCTGTTCTTATCTGTTAAATTGTTAATAGGTTTTTAGTTCACATAACTAATCGTGTAGGGGATTTTTTTATTAGGAATTTTCGGTCTTATAATGATTTATGTTGTAAGATGGGTAAAAGCTTATTGTATAACAAGGAATGGTGAAAGGTGAGGATTAGTTTGAAGTTATTTTTTATTTTTTATATACTTAATTACCCATCACTTGACATCATATCAAAAGAGGAATCCTTCTTTCAAGCTAGATTGGGCCGCAAACCTTCTTTCATTTGGAGAAGTATTATTGCAGCAATACTATTGTTAGAAGAATGTACATTGTGGAGGATTGGAAATGGCCATGCAGTTCATATATGGAGACATAAGTGGAACCCTAAACTATCAGTTCCAAAATTCAAAGTCCAATTAGAATTTTCGAAGAGAGGGCTAAAGTTCATGAACATATAGACTCTCACACCAGAACATGGATGACTGACCTGCTAAAAGACCTATTCACAAAGGAGGAAGCTGATTTGATTGCTCAGATTCCCCATTAGCCAGGGCAGTAGCTCTGATAAGCTTATTTGGAAAGGGACATCAAATGGACAGTCTACACTTCACAGTTAAAAGTGCTTATCCTCTGCACAAGGAGATACAAGTCAATTATAAATGCCAAGCCTCAAGCAATCAATAATAGACATCAGCAAGTATGGAAATTGATCTGGAAACTAAAAGTGACACCACCTGATAAAGTCTTTCTTTGGAGAGCTTGCCTTGATGCACTTCCCAGTAATTTGAATCTGTTTAAAAAGAGTGGTGGAAAATCTCAAATGCCCAAATTGTGTAGAGAATGAAGAATCTGTAGCTCATGCTATTTGGGAATACAATACTGCAAAAGACATTTGGGAGCAATGTTAAAAAAAAAAAAAAAAAAAAAATCAAAAGTCATATAAGCAAAGGTTATTTTCTGACANGCGTGGCACCTCTATACGCCTATAGCAAAAGTTAAAAGTGATTCAATCTTGGTAGGCCTACACAGGTGCCACTCTTGTGTGTGTACACACACAAGTGATTCAATGTATTTCCGGCCGTTCAATCTTGGTAGCTAGTGGGAATAGTACCTTGGGATTTTCAAGGTCTCCAGGAACCTTGTTTGACTATTCTATTTTCTAATTTGATACAAATTTATATTTTTTGGGAATTAGTTGGATTCTGTTCTTATCTGTTAAATTGTTAATAGGTTTTTAGTTCACGTAACTAATCGTGTAGGGGATTTTTTTTATTAGGAATTTTCGGTCTTATAATGATTTATGTTGTAAGATGGGTAAAAGCTTATTGTATAACAAGGAATGGTGAAAGGTGAGGATTAGTTTGAAGTTATTTTTTATTTTTTATATACTTAATTACCCATCACTTGACATCATATCAAAAGAGGAATCCTTCTTTCAAGCTAGATTGGGCCGCAAACCTTCTTTCATTTGGAGAAGTATTATTGCAGCAATACTATTGTTAGAAGAATGTACACTGTGGAGGATTGGAAATGGCCATGCCGTTCATATATGGAGACATAAGTGGAACCCTAAACTATCAGTTCCAAAATTCAAAGTCCAATTAGAATTTTCGAAGAGAGGGCTAAAGTTCATGAACATATAGACTCTCAGAGCATTGGCATTGGCTTCATCAAATTCATCTTCAAAATTTGATGAAAAGTACATATTTTTCATAAATTCAAAACTTACTTATCTATAACTCCACATTGAATTAGCCATTAGAATCATCAAAATAATAATATAATATTATTTTTTTAATAATAATAATTTTATTTTTTTTTCATATTTTACAATTACACTAATCATATGTACTTTAATAATTTAATTTGACACTTAAAATATTTTTTTCATATTTTGCAATTGCACAAATTATAGAAAATGTAAGAAATACATTTTATAATAAAATAATAAGTATAGATAATGAATAGTGTATCTTCAAATATGAAGATGGAAGTAAAGTTACTGTAGCTCAAAGCTTGAGCTTTGAAGGTATAGCCAATCCAATGCTGACGTTTTAGTCCCAAAATCATCAAATTTTGATGAAATCTCTCTTTTGATGAGAGGGATGCCAGTGCTCTCACACCAGAACATGGATGACTGACCTGCTAAAAGACCTATTCACAAAGGAGGAAGCTGATTTGATTGCTCAGATTCCCCATTAGCCAGGGCAGTAGCTCTGATAAGCTTATTTGGAAAGGGACATCAAATGGACAGTCTACACTTCACAGTTAAAAGTGCTTATCCTCTGCACAAGGAGATACAAGTCAATTATAAATGCCAGGCCTCAAGCAATCAATAATAGACATCAGCAAGTATGGAAATTGATCTGGAAACTAAAAGTGACACCACCTGATAAAGTCTTTCTTTGGAGAGCTTGCCTTGATGCACTTCCCAGTAATTTGAATCTGTTTAAAAAGAGTGGTGGAAAATCTCAAATGCCCAAATTGTGTAGAGAATGAAGAATCTGTAGCTCATGCTATTTGGGAATACAATACTGCAAAAGACATTTGGGAGAAATGTTAAAATAAATAAATAAATCAAAAGTCATATAAGCAAAGGTTATTTTCTGACTTTGTTGAAGATATGATCACTAAGTTTGGGCAAGATGAGATGGAGGAAGTGGCTGTGGTGGCTAGGAATATATGGCAAAGAAAGAATGAGTACATTTTTCAAGCTGAATTTACACATCGTGAAGGTAGCAGCAAACATTCTTAAGAGCTTGAAAGAAGTGCAGCAACAAGAAGGAAACAAAACAGAACTTGAAAGTATGAGACTTGATCGATGGGAGCCTCCTCCAGTTAATGTTTATAAACTAAACTGGGATGCAGCTGTTGACAAGGTCCAATGTTAAATTGGAATATGGGTGATTGCTCTTGATTGTGAGAGCAAGGTAATTGCAACAATGAGGATGAACAAAACTATGTATCCAGAACCTCTCTTAGCTGAAACATTTGGGGCTCTCCAAGTTGTTAATGCCATTACAAAACCAATGGAGTCACGATCAAGTGCTTGGATGTTTGTGAATAAAGTCAAGGAGATGATCAGGTTTCTCAACACGTGCTCTGTGCAACATGTTAATAGAGAATCAAATGTAGTTGCTCATGTTTTGACAAAAAATTCCTTGCAAATCTCTGATGTAATTATTGAGATGGAGGATTTCCCTTCATGTATTTCTTCTTTGATTTAAATGAATGGATCAATAAAATTATTTCCTTTAAAAAAAAATACATCAAAAGATACCACGATTATTAAAAAGTTATGACATAAATATATATATGTATATATATAAGCAACGTCTGAAGTTCTGAACGGAATCTTTGGACCAGACAACTTATTTTATGTTGTCATTCGATCCCACAACCTTGCTTGACTTGGTTCTTAATATGGTCCTCACACCGCTTATTATTTCTACACTATACGCTAACGCGTGATTTGTCATTTTAGTGTGGTATGTGATGTAGAAATACTGACCATAATAACAGTTCGTGAGAAAGCAGATAATACTAATATAATTGAAGTACATGTATTAAAAAATGTGTTTATAATTTTGGAAAGTGAAAAAAAAACAAGGTTCACTCAAATTATCCAAATCTAACTTTCATGCCTAATTATTTGGAGAAAAATATTAAATAAACTTATAAAAAATTGACATATTCAAGTGACTGTTTTACAGTTTTTTTTTTTTTTTTTCCTTTTCGTATGCTTTATTTTTATTTTTAATAAGAGGTGTAAAATGAAAAAGGATATATAAATTTTTTGTGAGTACGACTCTCAAACTGGTTAACCCGACCTATATAAATGGGATGACTTGGCACATGGTGTCACCTTAATTGTAGATTATAATATGACTATTGAACCCAACGCAGCTGCATGGGATTGCATGCAGTAGAATAGTTTGATCTTGTTGATATCACAGAAGGGCGATCCCGTTGGAGCATCCCGCTCCATTTCTTTTTTCTTTTCTTTTCTTTTTTTTTGTAGATTTTTTTCGGTAGTGATTAAGAAAAAGTTGTTTCATAAATATTTTGATTTTTTTTAATATTTAAAAGCGTTAAGAACTTATGTGAAAAAAAAAAACACTTTTAAATATATTTTTTTCACATCATTTTTTAACACTTTTAAATATTTTTTAAAAAAGAAAAAAATTTACTATATTATTAAACAATTTCTTAATCATTACGTAAAAAAAACATAAAAAAAAAAATGGAGTGGGATGTTTGAACGGGATCCCCCAGCCCATCATTTCCCTATCACAGAATATAGAGCGATTAGTGCTTTGGAAAGGCAAATTGGTGAAAGAAAGACCCATGTGAGAGTTAATACCGTAGTGGAAGAGTTGTGTTGAAACCAATGGCTGGGATGATAGACGACAAACAGGGCCATGAGATTAGACGTCTATCTTTCGATCCTTTTCGTACCATAGAAGAGTTTAGTGCTGCCCATCGACAAGGCTAAAATTTCTTACTTTTTTTTTTTTTGTCTTTTTGTGCTTTTTTTTTATATTTTTAAATATTTTAAAAAAAAATCATAACGTTATTAAAAAAATACTTAATCATTAAATAAACAAAAATAGTATCAAGAGAAATACTCGAGACCCAAAATGGGGACCGATCATTTCTCTTTGACAAAACACCCTGGAAAAATATTACGAGATCTCCGTACATATTCATGGAGATCGAGATGTGTTGATTATAAAATATATATGATATGTTACAAGGATTACAACGTCAAGCTCCTTTAATTATATAGATCAGATGAAATGAAATTAACAAAAAATCTGCTAATAGTAATGAGTTAATTTATAAAAAAAATTCTTTTTATCAGCATTTCTCATTTATAAATAGTAATAAAATGATTTGAATTAATATTTTTATGAAATTTTAGAAAATGAGAGAGAAATTTAAGTAAAAAAGTTATAAAGTAAAAAGAAGGTGATAATATAATTTTTTAATCTTATTTTTATTTTGAGATTTAAAAAAATTGAATTATTTTTTATATTTTATTTGAAAGTTTGAGAAAATTGTAATGATTATGTAATGATTAGATGATGAAAATGTGAAATTTTGAAGAGTCGGGCTACTATACCACTCATAGTAGCTCGCTCAATATGACCGCTAGTTCATTTTCAACATTTTATTTTTTTCCAATTTTTCAATTCACATTTCTTATCATTTTAAAATATTTTTTAAAAATAGGAAAAAATAATCAATACACAAATAGTCACTTCCTTAACTATTAAGTAAAAAAAATTAAAATATATGAGGTGTCAAAATAAGTGGGTAAAGTAGTATTTTTCAATTTTGAAAATTTAAAATTTAAAAATATTTATATTGAAATTGTGTTTGAATGTTAAGATAAGATGATTTGAAATGTTTGTGAAACTAAACCAAGCAAGTTTCATGAGAAACATCGATCATCGGATCTTTACATCAATTTTCATCAAAATATTTACCATTAGGTAGAAATTGAAAAGAGCGAGAAGTAGTAGATGTAATTGTCACATGTTATATGTACTCAGGGTTGCAAATGAACAGAGCAACTTATGAACAGTTTGATCTCAACTTGTATATGCTCGGTTCAAATTCGGTTTATTTAATAAATGAGATGTTCATAAACACTAATTTTGGCTCGAATACTACATGAGTAACACTTGGATAAACTCGACTCGACTCAATTTAAAATCGTGAAAAAAGTTCGTATAAATTTGACTTGACTCGTTTGATCTCGTTTTCAAGCTCATAATATGTGTTGTATATTGTTATATTTATTAAATGTGTATTTTAATAGTTAATTATTATATTTTTGAGAAATTATATATTAATATATATATAGTTTGCCGTATTTAATATATTTATTATGTTCCCCAAGTGTGTTTAGGATAATTTGTATTATTCTTTATTTTTATAGAAATATTTTATGTAAATTTTTATGAATGTTTAGTTGTGTATTTTATTACAAGTTATATGATATATCAAACTATTTTATGTTTGTAATACAATTTATTTTATAAATTTAGTTAATGATGTATTATTTAATATAACATTAACGTTAAATATTAATTTTGTAATTGTTACATAGACTATAGCCTATTGATATGGTAATATATGAATGAGTGAATACACATTTACTTGAAACAATTACCAAATTAATTATAATTGATTAACTATAATTTGTATATATAATGCACATCATAACATAAGTTGATGGTATTTCTTTTTAATTAAGGAATCATATCATTAACTATATGGTTTTCATTATACTAGATAAATGATAACACATATTGTAAGTTATAACTATTACTTATTATTTATAGTTTCTTATTATTATATTTTTATAGTGTAAAAAATGTACATGAACTTATTATGTTATAACTATATACTTATATCATATGCTTGTAATACACTAATAAATATAATATTTAATAATATAAGCTATATTATATTCATAACTTATATTTAATAAGAATATATTATACAACTACAACTTTTGATTTATTATGTTATCTATAAATTAAATGGTTTAGTTTCATATATTTATCTTATCTATTATTTTTTTTATTTATAAATATAAGTTAATTTATTTTATAAAAAACGTTATATCATCAGAATTTGTTAATAAAAACTAATTGGCTGAATAGTTAAATGGTTAGAAATTTTTTGTAAATTTATTTATTTTTATATTAATCAAAAGATAAAAATTAGAATTAAAAAAAAAAAACCGAGTTCGAGTTGCTCGAGTCGTTTATTTATTTTTAATCGAACTCGAGCTGAATTTCAAACAATATTAATCGTTAACGAGCTGAGTTCAAACAAGGATATTCGAGTCTTATTTGAGTACGAGCCGAGTTCAAATGAGTAAACATACTAATCGAGCTTAAGTCCCCTTATTCGAATTCCACTCGACTTAGCTCGTTTGCAGCCCTATGCAACGTATGTGATGTTAGTATTAGTAGGGGTGTTAATTTGTGTTTATGGGTCGTGTTTGTGTTGTTGTAAGTCATGAATATTAAACTATATCGATTTAAATTCATTTATATCAAATTCAAATCTATTTATTTTATTTTGTGTTCGTATTGAATTCCCGAATCCATTAATATATTATCGTTCCTACTAATACGTTAGCATGAAACTGTAAATGTCATATGGCAAATAAAGAAGATCTACATTAAAATATTTATCAATACTATGCATCGTATGTAATATATATACATATATACAATAAAAGCAAGAGAGAAGGGGAAAATCGAGGGAAATGAGTCAGGACCAAGGTGACCGGCACAGGTGGGCGAACAACCGTCAACAACTAGCAATAAGGGAGCCACTACCAAGTCGCCCCCATTCACCACCAAGGCAGCAACCCCCCTTTGAGGAAATTCGAACCATAGCTGGAGGGTTCGTAGGTGGGGGTATCAACTGGTCAGGTAGAAAAGCACATGCAAGACGGGCCCATTACTACAAGGTGTACTCGGCTAAGTATCATCCCGCCAAACAACAAAGGGTTGACCCTACTCTGGTAATCTCGTTCACGGAGGTTGATGAAGAAGAGGTTTTGTACCCCCAAGACGACGCCCTAGTGGTCACAATGCTTGTCGCCACTTTACCACCCGCAGAATCCTCATCAACAATAGGAGTTTCACGAACATCCTGTTTTGGGAAGACTTCGTCAAGATGGGTATCGAGGCCTACCAACTGCTGCCTGCCCCCATGCCCTTAAAAGGCTTCTCCGAAAGCATTGTCCAGCTTGTGGGAACCATCACGTTATCTGTCCTTGTGGGGAGTAGCCCCTGCGTTGCCCCCATTATGGTCGACTTCCTAGTGTTGAAAACCTGGCCGGCATACAACGCCATCATCGGGAGGCCCGCTCTCAACAGCTTAAGGGCCGTCACATCGACCTATCACCTTAAAATGAAGTTCTCAACTCCCCAATGAGTGGGGGAAGTCCAAGGAGAGTAGGTATCGGAGAGGGAATACTACGTCTAAGAGCTTAAGCAAAATGATGAAGGGCTCGCCTTGGACAGAAACAACAGAACAAGATAGGTCGGGCACCATCAAAGAAAACTACGGCAAGCCTTCGTCTACACCTCCCCTGCCACTTTTGAGGGGGGAAGGGATGGTGCACGGCTTCAGAAAGAAGGATGGACGGCGACCTCCCCAGATCGAGATTGCAAGTCCCTTAATTTTATAACACCTCTTCATTTATCTTGTAATTTCTTTTTATTTAATAAAAATGCAATTTTTCAGGACAATGCAAAATATATGCTCCACGCTTTCGTGTTACCAGTAAGGCACCAACAATAAAAAATGCAACTAACGAAATCTACGACAACAAGATCATCAACAGATTACTTCCCTGCGGGGCACCATAGGAAAAGGTAGGCCTAAAGGTAACATTATCCCTCCCGCAGTGGAGTGCGGTTCAGCCTTTGGCAGCCCGAAGATAAAACTTTACCTTCCTTGCCGATGTCAACAGGCGGGTACAGGTCCAGTCACCAACTACCCAAAATCACCTCCCCGCAGGACACTATAAAGAAAGGTCGGCCCAAGGGTGGCCTTATCCCTCCAGTAGAGGATAGCGGAATAGGCCTCACACTCCTCCCGAATAAATTACCCCAACCTCAACCGCAATGAAGAGTGAGATCAATACCAGCCTGACCCAAAACGTACATTTTCTGTGACATCAACGAATGGGAAAGGATCCAGTAACAGACTGCCCGAACAACTTACCCCTTACGGGACTCAACAGGGAAAGGCTGACCTAAAGGCAACCTTATCCCTTCCGCAAAGGAGAGCGGGTCCTGCCTTCAAGGCGGCCTGAATAATTTACCTTGGTTCCTATCACAATAAAGAACGAAGCCATGATGCGGAAATCGAAGGGATGACATTTAATGCGAAAACATGACTGGCACTACGTTGCCACGTACATAAAATACAAACGGTCACTTAACATGTGACCAGACAGGCTAGGAGCTTGAAAAGGCATAAGGTTAGAGGAAATAAGAAGAATTTTTCCCAAACTCATCCAGAAATAATTAGTAGGATAACTATAAGGGAGTTAGTCTCGATACACAGAGCTCGGTGGGCCTCTAGCCATTACTCTGCTCAAGGGTGCTAAATAGCCAACAAGCCAGGTAGACCTAACAATCTGTAGCCTATTTTCATTTGAAAATCCAGAAGCTTGCATAGAGTGCCAAAAAAAAAAAAAGGGAAGGAAGGCAGTACTAGAGACACGAATGATAAGCTAAGCAACTAGCAAGGTCGAAAAAGGTTAAACCGGATGCCAGCGGGGTGGACCGAGAAACTTCAAAAGCACGGCCAGACACGGCAGCCCCAAATAGCAATTAAAACAATGGCCGTATTCCGAGAAAAACTATTCATAGAGGATAAGCAAGCGTAGCGTGACCGGCCAGCAGGGTAGGTAGGAGCTCTACGGACCCCTTCACCATGGTTTCCCAGGCTGGCCACTCAAAAAAAAAAAAAAAAAAAAAAAAAAAAAAAAAAAAAAAAGAAGCAAAGGTGAGATATGACAAACAAGATATGCGCATTAGTCAGTATGTATATATATATATTTACAAGCCGCTAAGAGACAAAATACGAATACATGTGTAAAAAAAAAAAAACAAGTGTAGTGAAACAAATAAAATCTTTAAATCTCAGTGCCATGAACATCGGTCTCAGCGGCAACAGGAACAAGATTGGCCAGCTCCACTAATGCAGACGTAGGTGCGGCTAGACCAAGGAAAGCATTCTACATCTCTTTCCTTCTCAGGTTACGATTGGTTTCAAAGGAAGCCTCGCTGGTGGGAATATTGGCAATTACAAGCCACTGCAGGTACTTGGTGAAAGACCTCAAACGTCAGGACTCTCCAGAAGGAATGACCGCATTGATTTACTGCCTTCAACGATCCCGCGTCCCCATGCCTCTTCGCAGAGTTTCTGGAACCACCTCAACTGCCCTTATAAGGAGAGGGTGGCATGTTGAAGACTTTGGTTCAGCTGCTCCAACCGGTCTTTTCCCATGCTCGAGATTAGTCGCCTTGGAGACTTTCGTTAAACCGCTCCAATCTGGCTTTCTCCTTTTCTCACTTCTGCTTGTGTTTCCTCTAGTGGCGTTCCAGCTTCTTCACTCTCTTGCGCTCACTTGATAGGTCGAGTCTCGTCCTTTTAAGTTCACATTTCAACTGTTCCCTCTCTTCCCGTTCACCGTGAGCACGGTCTAAGCTCTCTTGAATGGCTGCGTCCTGATCATCCACAATGAAAGCCGCAAGCTGAGAAGTCTCTTGGCAACATAAAGGAAAAACAGAGGAAAAGAGAGAGGGAAAAAAGAAAAGAGTAAAAGGCAGGAGGAAACAATAAAATCTCGTGCAAAAAACCAAACAAGCACTCAACAACCCGAACGATGGCTTTCTCTCAGTTCCCCTCCATGGCTAGCCGAGCCATAAAAGGAAGGGCCTCCGCAAGGCCTGCAAACTTGGGTCATCCCACAAAAACTTCAGCGGGAGTAGGTGGGTCTCCAGTCAGATCCACAGGAAGAGGGCCGATCATAGCATCCGAAAGAAAGTCATCCCCCACTGGATACTCAGCCCGGGTGAGTGGTTCATTATTCAGACCCTCGTTGGTTGCATCACCTACGAAGTCCCCACCTTCAGGGAACTCCACTTGGACGAGTGGGTCGATAACAGGGCTCTTCGGAACATCGTTGGCCGAAATATGCACAAAGGTACTCCCCTTCTCTGGGAGTGCGGCCTAGGCAGAAAAATCCATTGCAGAACTCTTCGAACCCCCAAGCACTGCAACGTTTGGAGGAGACTTACTTCCCGTATAATCTTCTGCCTCCGCACGGTTGCTGGAAGAGGCCTCCACCCCTTCATCAACCTCCTCAAGAGAGTGACTCCCGACGGCCGAATGAGACGAAGAAGGAGGAGAGATCCATAAAGAAGAATGTTGTCCATCATCAGGAGTGGTAGCGGCGAAAATACTCTGGAGGATGGCGTCCATCTCGACCTCACCCCTGGACGCCTCAACAGTCATCACCGAAAGAGGCACCTTGGGAAAACTGCTCGCCAGCTCACCTGCTGTAACCGGCGCTGAAACCACCATAGTAAAGGGATGACTTGCCTCCAAAGTAGCCGATCCCCGTGTTGAGGGATCTTGTACCCCAGGAAGAGGCCTATCCCCGGCCTGAACATTCTCCCGACGAACTTCCTTCCCCTTGTCGAGCAGAGGAAGGTCTGAAAAACATGTATGAAGTAGAGCAACTTGGGGCCGCATAGCAACCGACCTATCATCAGAAGGAAGGAGTCCCAGGAGAGGCAGAGAGCTGCTCAAACTCTCCTCAGAAAAGAGGGCCTCGAAAAAAATGTTGTCATGGTGGTTCCATACCCATTCTTGCACGATCACAAGGCGCTTCGCTTCAGAAGGAGTGGCTGTCGGATGCACAACCTTGTCTTCCGAGATTTTTCCCAGTCTGTCTGTATGAGGAACTCTCGATGGTTCACCTGGCCAACCGGAAACTCCCATCTGCGGCCAGATACGAAGAAAATTTTGGGAGACCAATCTTCACCTTGTGATATCGCGACTCCAAGGTGACTATAGCGTGAGAGGCCTTGAAGCTACATACATTCCCCTTTAGACGTATCACCCTATGAGCAAGAAGAAACTCGTGGTTAGTAAGGTCCGCGTGGTCTGGAAAGGATTCCAACAAAGCCCGCCACCAAATAATGCTGCAACACATCAATAATCTCTAGGCATTCGGGTCTAGTTGGGAAGGGACCAAGTCAAGGCGGTTTAGAAGTTCACGAACAGGACGAGGAAACGGCAGTCTCAAACCACATGAAAACATGGAATGATACAGGGCCACCTTTGTGGAATGTTCCTCTACATCAACGGCGCCTTTGTCAAGGCCAAGACCTTAGAAGGAAACGAACTCTGGTACTTGATTGGTGAGGGCTAAAGAGGCTAGCGTTGGTTTGTTGGTAGTCGAGCGCTATCCGCTACCCAAAAACAATGACCCAGCATCGGTGGAGCCCCCTTCGGAAACGTTGGGTTGGACATATTTTTCAGAGGCCATCACTATGAGAACACGAAGTAGCAAAGAAGACTGGTCAAAGAGAAGAAAAATCAAGAGAACTAGAATAGCGGGACAATCAGAGCATAGTGGAAGGAAACCAGGTCCCACTCACACGTTTTATAAAAAGAAGGTGACGGTTAGACTCTCATGCACCATGGCAATAAGGATACTCACCGTTTCGGTTTTGGGGAATGTAGTTTGCGAAGCGACGCAAACATGAAAAGCCGCCTGACACCCCTTCATTAATGAGGTTAAAAATATGTAATGAAAATGTGAGCCCATCATGAAAGATAGGAATGCTGTCAGAAATGCTAATCTGCAGAAGCTTCCCGGACCTCAGAAAACCTAAGTAAGGTTCCCGGCCTTGGTAAGAAGGCGAGACAGAATTGTGATAAATTCCTACCGTACTTGTCCGGTTAGAATTAGCGAGGTAACTATAAGAGGATTTTCCCCTTAAGGCCCAAGATGCCCTATCAAGCCTAGCCTGGAGTAGAATGCCATGAACCCAGCCCACTAGGAGGATCCTCTATACATGACCTGCAGGAGGGATGGTGCTGCAGGGGATGGACTAGTCAATCTGAGGACCCCTCGAGTAGTGTCCAATCCTAAAGTGCCCGCACGCATGGCAGGTTTGATATACGTAGAGCCGTTGATATACTGACAGAGAATGCGTGAATGGACCAGAAGGAAAGCAGACTAAGAGGAGAAGGTTGGAGAGCCATGCCGCATTAATGGTTCTACCACCAGGACAACAAGCCACATTAATGACACCGTCGCAGAGCCATGTTGTATTTAAACACTTTGACAAAAAGAACAGTACAGGGAACATGAGCTTCATGAAAGTAGGCATGATCTGCTCCTCGAACTGGTAGTATAAATTGCAAATCCCAAGTACGAGAATAGTCTCTCTAATCCTTAGACTCTGTTACTTATTTGCTACATTCCAAGAATATTTACTAACTTTGACATCGGAGGTTCCCCGACACCTAGGCTGCCTTCTCAAAGCTACAGTATTTTTTACTTTGTGCAGGGCTCGTCTTGGAAGACATGAGTTGTTAGAACTTAGTCCAAATGTGTGCGAAACACAAGTTAACACATGAAAGAATTATGTTAGGTTTGGATAGTGAGTTGAGATGAAAGTTAAAAGTTGAATAAATATTGTTAGAATATTATTTTTTAATATTATTATTGTTTTGAAATTTGAAAAAGTTGAATTATTTATTGTATTTTATGTGAAAATTTGTAAAAACTGTAATAATGAAATGAGATGCAAACCTAACCTTAGTGGTTTTGATTAATTTTCATTCATTTTACAATTCTAGTCGAATATAACTTATGAGTAATGTTAGATATAAGTTTTAAGTATTCAAGTTTCACACAAGTTTTTTTTTTTTTTTTTTTGGTTTGAAAAAAAAAAATTGAGCTCCATAGTGAAAAAATGACTTCTTTTTTTTAGGCCTAGGTCATGTAAGTCTTATACAATCCTTTAGTCTCATAATAAAAAAATGATTATTTTTAATTTTTTTTATAGTATGGTCTATTATTTTCTAAAGAAAGATTTATCCGTACTGAACTTTTATCCAATATTACTTATGCTTTTATCATCCAGCAAGAACTGGTTAAATGCCATGATGACACAAGCAAATGGATTAGATAATTGTGCTTTTGTTGGCTGATAATGTGAGATCTTTTGTTTTTTTCCCATCCCAAAGGGCCAAGAGCATTCAATTCCACGATGACACGATCAAGCAAAATAGCATAAGAAAAAGGAGAGGGGGAGCAAATAAGTAGTCACTTTTACGAATGAAGTCAAGATATTGGTAGAAACACAAGAAAAGAGTTGGGGGATGAACATTAATAAGCACTTCAAAAAAATAAGAAATAATATTGTCATAGAGTACACAAGTATTGTACAATCTCTTTAAAAAAATAAATAAATACAAAATTCACATAAAAAAATTTATTTTTTAAGAGAAATTCTTTACATCAGCCGGTTTATCTAATTTACACCCCACACCCTACGTAGCAACCAGGTTCACTAATAAATGAACCGGCTCTTCTCTCTCGCCCCCAAGATCTTCCATTTCTCTCTTGCAATTGTTCCTCCCCACGAGGAATTGAAGTCTCCTCTCGGCTGTGAACCTCCTCTCCTCTCCGTTGTGAATCTACTCACCTTGCTTCCTGAGACAAACAAAGCATAGACTTCCTTAGAATCCCAAAATCTCCAAATCTCCTCGTGCCTCTACCCTAAAATCACAAAATCGGCATCTGCCCCAAAATCTCCTCTCCTCTTCTCCATGTGAAAATTTCGGGATATATATATATATATATATATGTGTGTGTGTGATCCAGTCGAGGGTTGGACTCCATTGTGCACAGTAGCCAAAGTGAAAGAGCCGGTGCAAAGTAGCCAAAGTGAAAGAGCCGATTCTAGGGCAAAGTCCAATGTGATCCTCAATCTATCACACTTTTTTTTTTTTTGAATCTAGGACAAACACAAATATTTAGAAACTGAGAACACATCCCATCATCCAAATCCGCATGTCCTGATCTCATTCTTTTTTAAAAAGATTATGCGATTTTTGTGCACTTTACGATTATACGTAGTATTACTTTTTAAATTATAATTTTATATTATATTCATAAGTTACATGAATAATTATTAAATTATGCCACATCAATAACTACCACTTTAAGAAGAAAAATATTAATCAAACAGGAAGGTTCCACGCACGGTAATAATGATTTGGTTAACAAAGTTTGAAAGTTCAAAGTTTAGAAAACACCTCTAGAGTATTGACTACAAAGTCTGAAATTCAAACCGATTGGTAGCAACATTATGAACAGTTACACGTGGATGTGTGTACCTTACTATTTTCACCTAACATTATCGTTAGAGGATATTAAACTCCTCCATATTCAATATAGAAAAAATTAAGATAGTAATAGGGTTACTACTTTATTATTATCTATTTTTTATTTATAGTTTATTTGATTTTTTTTAATTTTTTTATTTAAAGATTTTTTTAACATCCTTAATCATTAAGAAAAATATAAAAAAATATATAATTTTATTAATAATCACTTCCTTAATCATTTAGTAAAATTAAAAATTCAAAAAATTCAAAAAGAGTAGGAAATAAATAATAAAAGAGTGGTAATCCTATTATTATCTAAAAAAGTTATTTATTTACTGTTGGTTATCTCATATTGAAATGATTATTTTTTATTAAAATAAATTTATTCTCGTCGTGAATAAATAATTGGTTATAAATATTATATATTTTTTCTTACAGTGATGATTGAATAAGACGGATGCAATAAGGATAACAAAATTTTCCACAAAGTTGCACAGGAATAATACAAAGACAACGAAAAAGTAGTACGGACGGAGTGAGATAAATAATGGAAAAGCACACGTTTGATGAGAATCTAGAAGGAAAGAGAAAAGTCAGAAAGACCATTCCAGTCACTGTGTATCTTTTTCTCTCACAATTTCTAATCAACAACATGGCACTTTCTTGGAAAGGTGTGACCTAATGATATTTTGGCTCCATTGTAAGCTTTGGAAAAAAATGTGCATTCACATTTGCTGCCTTTTCTTTTTCTGTTGATAAGTCAGGCATCTAGAAATGTCTAAGGAAGGATCATTGATTGAGATGCATATATTATATATATATATATATAATCGTGAACAGTTCAAATCTGATTTGCTGATAATATTGGGGCTATTCTTCTCAATTTTCCACAGTTAAAGACCGAATTTAATGTCGTTTCTTGTACGTACTTAGATGCGTCAGAAAATGTATTTTCAAGACTACTGATTTTTTGGCATAAAATGAGTACTTGAGAATATTCTTATTTTTAATTTTTTTTTCTATTCTGCAACTGATGATTAATTAGTTATTTATGGCCTGTATAACTTTTTTGCACTCTTTTTTTTTGTACATTTTCCAGAATCTGAAGAGATTTAATTATTGACGGGAAATGCACAACGCGTATATTATGCATGCATGATCCATTTTTTAAAGCTTTAATTTTATCATAAAAATATATATAATTTTAGAATGTGTAAATTTTATCTTTTTTTAAAAAAAAAAAATTGGGACTCAACATAAAAAAAATTAAAATTTTCGTGTGAATTTTAGATTTATCTATCATTTTTAAAGAGAGAGCGCGAAAATTGAACTATCTAAAACTGTGCAAATCATTTTCTTTAATCTTGAGTATCCAAATTTTTGTTGCCCAAATTAATTAGCTTGAACCTTAGAAATTTTTTCAAGGATAATGGTAGGTTGCACACTTGCCAAAGAGTGGGGCTACTTTGTCGCCTACTCTTATTGCTGGGTGTACCATCCACTTACTTTTTTTTCATATTTTTTTAATATATTTAAAGATTTTTAAAAAATAAAAAGAAAATACACTAACACATTTACAATCACTTCTTTAATTATTAAGTAAAAAAAAAATTTGACCAACGGTCAATTTGGACGATAAAAGTGGGTCGGCAAAGTAGTGTTTCTGCTTGCCAAATGTGCACCCCAAATATGTACACTAGTGAAGTGATCTTTTTTTTTTTAATATTTTTTAAACATCCTTAACCATTAAGAAAAATTAAAAAAAATATAAATATAAATTCACTATTAGTCACTTTCTCAACTATTAAAAAAATATGAGTGAACATATTTAAAAGTTATACTATTATTTTTCATTTTTTTTAAAGCTGATTAATACTCCATGGTAATTAAAAGGCATTTACCAAGTTTAATTCTTCCGAATGGATTTGAAAATTTTGGCAGTAATTAAGAAGTAGTTGTAGCAGTGGTTTCTTGGCATGCATGACGTTTGCATAAAACAAAAAATCATAAAATTTCTGACAAAAATAGAGATGATATGAAAGACTGATCATATCATCAAAGATTCAAAGCTTTTACTTGTTTTCTTGTATTTAATTTTTATGGGGACCATGTCCACGTCGTAGGTACTTTGTATGATCTTATCAAGTTCTCAAAACCATTTGCTTTAAATTGTAAACAGCTACCCACATGCTGGACTTGTACAAGATGATGATCTCTCTCTCTCCGCGTTGTATTGATGAGATTTTAATCCAATAATAAGTTGCAGTACTATAAAATACTCATGAGAGTTGTTTGTTTCCTGCCACTTGGAAATTAAAGATATATAATTAAATCACTAACTAATAATTAATTAATTGTTAATTAAGAATGAAATGATAGTTAAATCTCTAACTTAGTTGTAATCGAGGCCAACCTGACTTCTTAATTGACATCATTAAGCACGAGCATTAATATTGTCAATTCTTCCCAAGCCTAGGTGCAAGAACGTATATATATGAAAAATATATACATATATATATATATATTTATACAGTTTTAAGGTGTCCTAAACTCATGAACTCCTTTCAAAAGAAGTACTGAATAAATATGATATTTATATGCGAAAACTTTTTTTTTTTCAAATATGAGTAATACCCTTGTTACAAACATCAACTTGATATATATATATATATACATACATATATATTTAAAGAGTAATGTTAGGTGCAGTCCTTATGTATGCAAACTCCACGTATTTTTTTTGAAAAAAAGTGATATCCATTGTTACAAAAAATGATTTTTTTCATATGGGTTCTATATTTATCTACTTTTTTCAAATGGCATGTGCAGAGCTTGCATATCTTAAGACTGTAAATATTATTTCTCTTTTCATATATTGATATGTCATATATTTTTTTAAAACGAGCACACGAGACACAAATACCTCAAAATTGTGCGTGCGCGTACAATTGAAAAACTATTGGACTACTTGTTAGAGTATGAAGATTTAGGCTTTTCTTGCTCAATTTCAACACAATAGTTTGAATTAGTCATGAGTAGATCTTACTCTTTCCTAAATTAATTGACACTCCAAATGGTGTATCGGCAAAATAATATATTAATATAAAACTAATTGGACTTAATTTTTTTTCCTTGTAAATTATTCTTCCAATTTGATGATCTGCCCGCTCGTGTAATTTAGCTGAGCCCTTGAAAATCATGACCATCGCTAATAAAAACGACTACTTTTTTTTTTTTTTTTTCTTATTGTTGGCCATGGCCAAACCTCAAAGTACCACTGTAATTTAAAGATTCAGCCCTTCAAAAACGTTCAACAAGATAAATCTTGTCTCCCAAGAAAATATTTGGACGGTCAAAGATAGGAAGCTGAAGTGGGGGCATGCACAAATGCTTTATAGATTTGTAATAAAATACAGAAAATGTTTGTGATTCATGGTTAATAATCAATCAACATCGACGTAACCAATGGGGTAGATATGACGATGGAGACCTATACGTCAGATACTGCCTCATTTAAGGTTAGATTTGGATACAAAGTTGATGAAATGTTTTGAATAGTTGTTAAATAAAATATTATTAGAATATATTTTTTAGTATTATTTTTATTTTAAAATTTTAAAAAATTGAATTGTTTATTATATTTTTATACAAAATTTAAAAAAAATATATAATAATTGAATGAGATAAAATTTTGTGTAAGCAGAGCATAAATCCTTATTCTTTATCTTGTATCATGTTAAAAAAAAAAATTAAAAAAATAAAGCAAAAACAAGAGTGTGGAATAAAAGATATCCCTTTGAAAGTCAAAGATCAAACTAAAAGATATGAGACCAAGGAATCTTCAAACCTTCTTCCGCGTTGCTACTCGGTCTTTGTAAGAAAGAGAGAAAGAGATGAGAGGCATGAAGAGAAATCTGTCGAGTGTTTAATTTGTGACCCTTTGTGGGGTTTGGGGTTTTGAAGTAGTCAATAATTCTATCTATAAGCTGCCTCGTTTGTTTTCATATTTTTTTCAATTCCTCTTATTTTATTTTATTTCATCTAGTCGTTATAATTTTTTTACATTTTTATATAAAATAAAATAAATAATTCAATTTTTTTAAATCTTAAAATAAAAATAATATTAAAAAATATATATTATAATAATATTTTATTTAATTTTTAATTTTAATATCAACTCATTTCATCTTATCACATCAAAAAAAAAATTATAATTCATGACAAAGAAACATCATGTCCTTTCGTGGAATATAAATAAATAAATCAATCAATAAATTTACTCGGTTTTCTTTAGTCAAATTTCACACTTTTCCTTCTCCTTTCGATCCCCCTTATATCTCCCCCTTTCCTCCCAGCTTCTTTCACTGTAGCAAGAGCTTTTTCCTTGATGTATCTACATTAACTTCAGCTCTCTGTCTCTGTCTCTGTCTCTCTCTGTCTCTCTCCTACCAATAGAAAAAAAAAAAAAAAAAAAAAAAAAAAAAACTTTCTTCTGCTTTATATCTTCCCTCGTCACTTTATAAACACTTGTCCATCAAACCTCTAACTCGAGAGCTTGAGGCCATCATTGCTTGCACATTTCACCCATCTCTTACATTCTTAGCCAGCGATCTTTCTAAACCCCTCTACTACGCTGGCTCATTTCATCTCTACAGCAACGCAATTTGTAGAGAAGAGTTTGCTTTTCCGAATACCCATTTTGCTACCTAGTTTCATGTTTACAGCTTTTTGCTCCTACAATTTTCTGCTGCCTCTCCATATCCCTTTCGTTCGTACCCTTCCTTTCCGGTGATCATATGGATTGTTTTAATATGATATAATCCTTGCTTGCTCTCCACTCCAGATTTTCCCATCCGCTACTGTTCTTCAAGCTGAAACTGTGATATCTTTTGTGCATTTTTTGTGTTCGCAATGGAAAAGACAGTACTTGATTGCGAGGAAAAGTCTCTGATCGGGGAACTCAATCAAGGGATGGAGCTAGCAAAGCAGCTCATGAATCATATCCACCCTTCTTCATCGCACGAAACGCGTGAAGTCTTGATTGGGAAAATACTTTCTTCCTATGAGAAAGCACTTGCAGCTCTAAATTGGGGAGCTTATGTGGGACAAACCAAACCCATCATTAGCAAAACGGAATCTCCGAGTCATTTTGGCAATAGTAGCCCAAGAAGCGAGGGCTCTGACCCAGAATATAAGCACAGAGATGTCTACAAGAAAAGGTAAACTTATAGTAGTTAAGATGGATTCTTGGTACCTGGGTAATTTAGCTGTGGCCTTGATTTAAAGTGGGTTCTTTGAATTTTGTGTTGCAGAAAGACATTGCCCAAGTGGACAGAACAAGTGAAGGTTGTCTCTGGGACAGGGCTAGAAGGTCCTGTTGATGATGGTTATAGCTGGAGAAAATATGGGCAGAAAGACATACTTGGAGCTAGTTTTCCAAGGTAAGAAGTTTTTGCAATCAAAATTCTTGGCCATAATATGAACAATGAAGTAAAACTAAGCCTAGTTGGCATGAATTCTTAAACCACAATCAGTTTTACCACAAATATCAGTGTCTTATCCATAGTGTGAATTCCCTTCGTTTTGTGCCAGATAGGCCCTAGATCTCTCCAATCATTAATACATCAGTTCATCAAGTCACATGTAGAAACGGAATGCAACCGGAAACACCTAAAAATAAGGAACCGGATACACCTGTCTTTTGGGTTTGAATAAAGACAAAAATGATTTGAAGTAGTACTAGAACTCATCTCTAGCAAGTTTATACACAACACTGTTCTTTACAGACTTTGCACATAATGTTTTTCTTTTATTTCTGACAACGTGGTTAATGTGGGAAGGGGCTGTCAGTGGACAAGTTGATTGTTAATTTTAAGGCCAAGGTGCCGGAATCTAGCTGATTCATTTATGGCCCCAGTGAGGCCAGAGTGTTTACAATCATTGTACACACGACCTTTTAACATCAGAAATATCAAACACCAGCTCTTAGTCCAAGATGTCAAGCCTCGTTGAAACTATTTTAAGCACAAAACCTTGTTAGTGGCTTTATATTTCTTCTCGCTAATTTTGTCTGAATAGAACCGACAAATTTGCCATAACTTAAATACGTTTTTTTCATCAAAATTTGCAAGAAAAATCTTTAGTCATATCTGTAACCATGGCTGCTTGCTCTTGCAGGGGTTACTACAGATGTACTCATCGAAATGCACAAGGCTGTTTAGCCACGAAGCAAGTTCAAAGATCGGATGGAGACCCAACGATCTTCGAGGTAAACTATCGAGGACGGCATACTTGTAGCCAATCATCTCGTTTCAACATGGCACCCTTTTCTGAAAGTTTAAAGGAGAACAGGAATACTTGTCACTCAAAACAACAACCACATGAGGAAGAAAAGCCGCCACAGGAAATAGTATCCGAGTTTGGAGCAGAGCATTTGGTCAAAGCTGAGGAATTGGAAAATGGGGAATATGACAAGTTTCCAATCTTTTCCTTCCCTTCTACACCAATTGAATCCGAAAATGTAGATGACAATATCTTCTTTGAGTCATCTATGTTGAATAGCCACTTCATTGGTAGTCTTTCTCCAACATTTATATCACCAGCAACATCCGATTCCAACATGTTTTCTATGTCACCTTGCCATATCAACAGCTATGGATTAAATGTGCAGACTTCGGAATCTGATCACACTGACATAATTTCTGCTCCAACCTCGGTCGCCAATTCACCTATTGGAGATTTTGATTTCTCACTTGATCTAGACCCATATTTCCAATTTGAGAACCCCGAATTCGTCTCCTAATTTTCACTCTTAAGGCCACATGAGAAATAAAGAAAAAGAAACATGTTGGCCCATTTGGCAGATTGGTCAATCCTCTTGTATCCATGCCAGCATTGAAAGAGAGATGAGGAGGAATGTTCAAACCAGTGATGTCCATAGTTAGTAACATAAGAAAGCATCTTATGTTGGTGCCCATGCGAATTTAAGTTGTAAAAGTTTCGAAGAAATGAGTAGCTGTAGTTCAAGGTGTTAATTTTTCCTCCTTGTTCCTTTTCTTTTCTGCTTTTATTGTAATTGATTTTTGGTTTCTGATTAGAGCAATAGACTCGTCTTTTGCTTTTCGGTTGAAATCCTCATTCTTCTCTTCGTGTAAAATGTAGTAAACTTCAATATCCATTTCTGGTGTTGGACACTGAACATGAATCTTAAACCAGGTAAAACTTGCACAAATAACTTGATGGAATCAATTCGAATTGAGAATCGTCGACATTCGTCCTTGTAACGCACGCTTTGTGGGCCCCTTGTCGTCTCGGTTCAAATTCAATCCTTTTCTGGACCCCGCTTTAGAATCTCATATTATGCCGAATGTTATATAAAGTCACAGAATGCGTAGCCAATTCTTTTGAAAAAGAGTGGGTCGGTTAAAATAGTTATTTTATATTAAAAAAATAATACAACTAATCAAATTAGTGAAATGTATAAGAAGTACGTAAAAGTGATTACACATAAAATTTTTGTTAAAAAATTAGTTTTTTTTTTTCATGTGAGTTTCGTATTTACTAATTTTTTTTAAAAAATTGTGCGACATTTATACACTCTAAAACTACAAATATCATTTCTCTTTGATATCATCCACACGCCAACTGAAATTGAACTCCAATATCTTTTTTATATACACACAAATTATAGCTAACTATAATAAATAATTCATATTCCATAAATAATAGTGTTGCAACACAAAAAGATTTTATAAATTGATGTGACTCCACATGATATGTTAGATATATTTTATAATAAAAGTAACTTTACAATTTGAAGTACCACAACAAAACACATTAGTTTGTAAGTTTATTTTTGTAAGATCTCTTTTAAAAATATATAAAAATAATTATAACTACAAATAAATAATTAAGGTTAGGATTATTTATGGGTTTGAAATGAAATAATGCACATTCCATTCTAACTTTTAAAAAATGTAAATAAGATATTCTTAACAATAGATTTTTTTTTTTTTTTTAATTTTCAATCTGTTTTTATTGAGTAGTGCTACATCTGCCGATGAGAACAAAAAAGTGTTTTTTATTTATTTTTTATTTTTTTCATTTATTTTTTTATATTTTTAAATATATATTTTAAAATACAACATCACTAAAAAAACTCTTTTTTAATCATTAAATAAATAAATAAATAAATAAATGGGGACCCACCATTCCGTGGATGTAGCATTTCTGGTTTTTATTATGTTTCTTTCGCCTCCCCCAAAACAAGTCGGAAAAAGGACTACTGCCACATGAATTCTATCCTAAGATGCATCTGATGCCAATTCAATTCAAAAGATTACAAAATCAAAATGTATTTTACGAAAAAAATAATAAAGTAATCAAACGCGCCTTGGTGTGGAACTCATTGGAAAAATAAATTTAAAAAAAAAAATTATATTAAAGTGAATAAAGACAAAAAGAAAATAATTCAAAGTACCACTTCAACTTACAGTAATGCAATTTATTTTTCACAACATATTATATAATAATGTTTTAAAATAAAAAATAATTTATAAAATTAATATTACTTTACAAAAATATATTCATTTTAAAATATATATTATAAAACAAATAATCTTCACAACCTTCTACTATTCACCACACTCCACACTCCACCTTTTTTTTAATTTTTTTTTTATCAAATATTTTTTTATATGAATAGTGAATAAAAAAATTGAAATAATTTTAAAAAAATAAATTCAAAAAATTTATTTTAAAAATATTAAAAGATATTAAAAAATATGAAATATAAAGTGTGAGTAAATAGTAAGAAGTTGTATAGCAAAATCCATTATAAAATATATTGTAAATCATTATCCTTTTAATTGTACTCTAGGGAAATGATGTATCCCCCGCTCTCAGTCACGCTCCCAGTCCCGCTGGGATTTTTTTTTTTGTTTTTTATTTTTATTTTTATTTCTTGATTAAGAAAATAATTTTTAATAAAAATGTGATTTTTTTTATTTTTTAAAAATATTAAAAAATATTAAAAAAATATATGTTGAAAATGAAAAAAAAAAAACACATAGCGGGACACGGAGCGGGAGCCGCAGCGGTGTCACTAGCACTGGTCTTGTACTCTGTCTACTGCCGCCTCTGAATAATGTAGCTGACAGTTTAATGTCAGACAATTTGGTTTTTGTACGTGAGGGGACATTTTTTTAAGCAAGGGATATGTTTAATAATGCTGAAAGAGATAATATTATATATTAATAAAAAAAAACTATAAAGTCTTACACCATAGATTTATGTCTAATAATTTATCATATTTGTCTCTTTATTTTAAGTCTCGTTTATTTTTATAGATGAGATGAGATGAATTAAATTGAGATAAATATTAAAAATTGAATAAAATATTATTAGAATATATTTTTTTACTATTATTTTTATTTTAAGATTTAAAAAAATTGAATTATTTATTTTATTTTATGTAAAAATTTGAAAAAGTTGTAATAATTAAATAAGATGAGATGAGTTGATAAATTTTGTAAAAACAAACAAGACCTTAATGTTTAAATGTGTATTTATTTAAATTAAAAAATAAATAAATAAATCACACTTTGATTAGATGGATGTGTGTAGTGTAAAATTCTTTATAATATTTCTCATTTAAATTTAATACTATTGTTCTATAGATCGGTGGCCTGAAAGTTATTGGCCGGAGTACTAGTGGGTGTTATTCGAAAATAGCTGGAATATACCACATTGGTCTCCATGATCTGCCCATGAAGAAAGAAACAATAAAAGTTCTTCAAAATATAGTTTACAAAAGGGGAAAGAAAGGTTGAGAAAGGAAGATGGGAAAGAGGAAGGTCCCCTCTCCTCTCCTCTCCTCTCCAAAAGGTGTTTGCTAAAAATGTGTTTTTGAATGTGAGCGGAGATTTGTCATGAGCCTTCATGATTGTTGTGGAATCTTAGCTGATTCACAGAGCAATTTAAATTATTTTTGCAGCCTTTAAAACCTTAAACCCTGGTCCTACTCAAACATCATGTCCAGCATAAATGAAGCTTTTTGGACCACAAAACCGTGTTTCTGGTTGTCTTTCTCCAGCTTTTCTATCTGTAACGTCGGAGTAAATGTTGAGCAGATTCGTCCATACATTGAAAATAGTGTAACACTTCATATATAGCCACTTCTATCTCCTTGTTTTTCCCCCTAGCTATATTCTCCTTTGATTATATATGTTTTCTATGAAAGTTTAGAACACATTTTTTGTCGCGTGGGGCTATGGCTGTTTCTCTTACTGGGATACTTATAGCTCAAATATCAAGATGAAGACCCAATACTCTCTTGATCAGTACGAGGTAACCTAGATATCATTCTTGTACGGCACACTTGCTTGCAGCCAAGCATCTCATTTATATTGCTGAGAAGCATGTTGTTGCTGCTAGAATTTGACCTCTGTTGATGAATGTTTTGCCATAATTAGGGTCCCACTAGCTAGAAAGTTTCTTTGAGTCGGGTGAGTAGCAGCAAAATTGCATATAGATCATTATCCGTCTTGCCTAGTATGAATGACTCATAATAATTATTCATACTTATGTATTGAGTGATCCCTTGGCCAAGTTTTTTGATCCCTTTGTGAGGAGATAAAATACACCACGTCCAGAATGGTTCTTAAGGCCCAACCCATCAAAAAGTCATAATTAGGAGACAAAATAAGAAGAAAGAAGAGTGGATAAGAAGGGACAATTGGTTGAGGGTGTCAAGAGGCAGGGAGGTATTAAGAGAAAATATGAAAATGAGAGACGGTTAGCCACGCAAGGCAAACATTCCTCACCACTACTGAGGTGTAAGCATAAAAATGGTCAGATAAAAGCAAGCAACCAGACTACACAAAGGGGGCTTCTTCAACTCCTTCAACCTCTAGACAAAGAGCTCTAGAGAGAATCTTTTCTCTAGCAAGTAAATCTCCAGCTCCCATTGAATAGTGAAAAATGAAAGGCTTTGAGAGATTGTAAATAAGTATATTATAGTGAAATCTCCCCTCCCCAAACTCCCGTAGACGTAGGCCTAGTGCCGAATTACGTAAATCTATATATACGTCTCTCTTTATTTTCTCTGCATTTAAATATTGTTCACCGCCATAAACGTATGCACAGACACTGCACAACCACAGCGAATCATTGCCGGAGGTTTCACACCTCACCGATCAAGGCCCAGCCCACCTTAACACATTTGAGAATTGATCTTTCTCCCCTTCCGAACTGCACCGTTTTTGGACATTAACACCCTCCATTAAAAACTCAAACATCTTCATTTTGAGGAAGAGCTCGTAACAAAATATTAGACTAATATGGACTGACACAATCGATGATGTCCTGAAAAATACAACATGCATGACGAGAGGTATAAAGTACGGCCTGAGAAAAATAAGTGTGTAGTAGCCGAGCTCATTTCCTTTCTAATGAGTAGGACCAAAAATGAAAGAATACACCCCTCATCGAGTGAAGTCTTCAGACATTCAGAACTTATTTAAGAGAATTTTATAATCTTACGTATCATATGTCATGTCACCTTAATTTATTTTTGTAAAATTTTTTTTTCTATTATTTTTGTAAAATCTTGTTATAGACTAAAAATTTCTCTATATATATAATAAGCATGACCCGTCTGATTTTCATAAGTTTCTATCACTCCAACTTTTGGTCAATCCAACAATTAGATTTGACCATTTGTGACTGTTGGACGGCCTATCTTTTTAACTATAGAGCATCGGCCCGTTTGAGTCGAGAACAAGCCCCTTTTCTTAGGCCCATTTTATTATGTATATATTCATAATTTTCAAATTATGCGGTTTTGCTCATTTGAAATCACTTCATGAACTTTCTTATTATGTTACCCAACTCAGAACTAGTGCTATGGATCTCTGCTTATTTCCAATTAGAACTAAACATTTGCGACCATTGGGCTACGTATCTTTTAACCGTAAAACATGGGCCTGCTTGACTTGAGCTCAAGCCCCCAATTTTTAGGCCCATTTTATTATTTGTATATTTTATAGTTTTCAAAGCACACAACTTTGCTAAGTTGAAGTCATTTCATTAATTGTCTCACTATCTTATTTTTAAATGATGATCAGTGTTATAAAGCTAAATCATCTACTCCCGGAATAATTTATACCATAACATTAGATGAAAATACTATATAATAATGATAATAATAATAATAAATTATAAGTATAATTTAATTTGCCAAAAATTAAAGTTAATAATGCGTTGGTGAACCTAATTAGAAGTCTACTGTGCATTGTAGCAATGACAAATCATGGATGGAATAATAGTGTAAGGATAGGGAAAGTAAGGAAAACAATAAATGGGTTAAAGGGACTATTGGATATTGGATAGAAGTCATGATAAATAGCAGTCTAGATAGAATCAACTAAGGCTGTATATGTTTTCGATGAAAATATATTTTTGGGATTTTCTTGGCTTGAAATGGTTGAAAAAAACGTTCTTTGGAAAGAGAATAAATGTTGTTGCAACTGCCTGGGGAAACCGTCGCGCAACCGATGTCCACATGGAAACAAATGAAATGGTTCGTTTCATTCAAAATTCCAAACAGTGTCTTTTCCTCCTTCACCATCCTTCTCCCCAAGGGTTACCTTCCCCCCCCCCTTCCCCATCTTCTCCCCTTCCTTCTCCAAATCGAACCTTCTCCCCTTCGTGTACCCCTTCCTCTCCAAGGCCTGATCTCAAGGGTTTGTCTTGATCCTGCGTTTTCTCCTTATACTGCATCTGTTTCTTCAATTTACCCAAGATATTTTCCCACCAACGACCACATGGATTCATTCAAATCTTTGAAATCTATGTGTTCGACTGCATGGATTTATTTACATTTGAATCTTCAAGATCTCTATGTTTGACTGCACAATTCATTCATTGCATAGATTCTTTCAAAATCTTGTGCGTTTTTCCCATTTTCCCCCTTCGGGCATAAGTTTAATAGTAACCCTAACCCCAACCTAGCCTCTTCCTCTTCATCCCGAAACCCTAACCTAACCCTAGTCTAGCTCCTTCCTCTTCTACCTAAAACCCTAACCCTAATCTAGCTCCTTTCTCTTCATCCTGAAATCCTAACTCTAACCTAACCCTTGTTCGTCCCTGACCCCTTACCCTATAATGGGGCTATTTATTTATAGTTTATGAACTCCATTGTGTGAACATCCTCTTTTGTGCCTTCACTTGAAGGGAACTCGTTTAATGCAATCCTACCCTTCAAGTCATGCTTGGCTAGATCTAAGTAGTTTCTTCATTATTTGCTATAATTCAACCCCTCTCTTCGTTTAATGCTCATTTGTTTTACGTCCTGTTCATTTAATAACACGAATTGCATCTCCTTTTGCATTTATTATTACACCCATTAAGGTACAAAAGATTTTATTCAACAGCTCTATACTACACATTTTATTTTATTTTTCATCTTTTTATTTTATTTTTCCTTAACATGTGTGTAGTGTAAGGCTGTTGAACAAAAAAATTATTAATGTATTCTAGCTTATTGTTAGCTATAGGCGTTGACTCTCTTACTTGCCATTCGCAAGCTTGCCCTAGTCATTAGGGCAGCATGCATCTTCTTGTTGTGGTTTGCTTGCCCTTGATTATTCTTGGAGTTATTGCTTGCCTACCACATTTGGGCTTATCTCTCACCCAAATGCCTAAACTAGCTTGAGCTCGATCATGGATTTGGGTCTTGGTTCAACTTATCTTCAACATTATTCAAACGAGTCGAACTCGACACCATGAATTTTTTTATGTTAGTTTTTCCACCCTCTTGTATGTTTACTTTTATAACTAATGAAAATTCAATTTGGCTAAGAGTAAAAGGACACCTATAATTATTCACTTGCTATTTGATGCAACGACAATCATGCACATTAGGAAATACAAATTACTAGTAGCATTTTTCCACAAAAGACATCATCATCACTACCATGACTACATATATCTATTTATGTACAGGAAGTAGAGTAAAACGAAGGTGGATCAAGCCACCCCAAGAGTCAAATCACTACAAAAAAATAAAATAAAAATAAGTATTTGTGACGGATTATTTACGACAATAACAACAATTTGCGATAAAAACAAAATTATTTTGATAAAAAATAATTATTTTTATTAGAAATAACTTATCATGAATAAACAATTTTCTTGTAATGAAAGGCCAAGGGTGGTTCTCCAACCACAGCGGGTGGCCGCCTTCTCGGCTAACCAATCTTTTCAAGGTGGTTGGCCATCCCATATTATTACAAATTCTAGTCCTTCAAAAGTTAGTTTTGAAACCATTCACTTCAGTCACCTCTCTAGTGGTACTAAAGGGGGGGAAAAGTGAATAATTATGGCTGCCTTGAAAAGTAAAAAGGAGAAAAAGGTAATGTGTAAATTATCTTCTACATGAAATGATGATATGGATGTGTGCTTTTCAAGTATTAAACCCTAGACAACTCTTCTGCAATCATTCAACTCATCTTTCTTTGCTGGCCTTTCGCTTTTGTGCCTAAAGTAAGAAAAATATACTGAGCAATGGCACATTGGCATTCAAATTTGAGACTTGGAAACTGAAAAAACAATTCAAAAGGTGCCCAAACGAACGAATTACCGGATATATAAAACAATTTCATAAAATTAATTTGTAAATTAATGTGATTTAATATGATATATTTTATATATAGTAAATAAAACTTTGTAATTTAATTTATGATATTAAACTATATTAGCTTATTTAGTTATTTATTTTTATGAATTTATTTTGTGATTAAAGAATTTATTCATTAACTCAGCCGCTAATATACATTTGCTCAAGTCCACTTTGGTACCTAAACCAACAAATATGAGCCAACGAAATTAAGAGAACAATATAATGGTAGACTAGGCTAAATGTTTGGATTGCCACGTATTGAATTTTGATTCGTTATTACGTGATATATGTGAAAGGAAAATGATCAATTTACAACTCTTTTGAAATTATTTTACAACTTTATATAAAATAAAAGGTATTATTGTAAAATCAAAAAATATTTTTAATGAAATTGCATGATTGTATTGATTGATTGTAAAATAAAATGCAAAAGAGTTATAAAGGAATCGTAAATTTATTATTATACGTTAATTGGAAACGTATTGATCAGACTTTTTGTAACACAAAAGCTAACAATAACTTTAAAAAAACAATTAATAATGCTAGATATTGTGTGGGGATCATGCTAAATTGAGGGAAGGAATCCCTTCATGTGGGCAAAACGCTAGCGATAAGGAGGCAACCTGGCGAGCAATGTGTGGCCAGGTATAAATAAAGCAAACAACACGTTCCAGAGAGCCTAGCAGGTGCGGGATAGCATAGGGCAACGAAGGAAGGTTTGACCTATGCTAGCCAAACAAAGGATGTGCTAACCATACGAAAGACGAGCAATAGGCTAGGACAAGGCCAGTGCAAAGTTTGGACCACTCCGAGGTAACCCAGAGGAACTCAAAGTGTAGCAAGTGTTGTAACTAAGGCCCATGCTCCATCATAAACGTCACAACAAGAGTATGCCTAGGAAAGAAAGAATACAAACCTGCAGGCCTTATCGTCTGACCTCATAATTAAGGCATAACATCACATGAGAGCAAGGTTGGGACGTTTCTATCTAACTTCACATGATAACACAGGTACAAAAAGTCCTTGTGTTGATCAAGTGGAGCGTTCTTTATGATATTGGTAGATGTGTTCCACGTCTTGGCGGGGAAGAAATTCCTCGTGCAAGGTGGCGGATTGAGTAATTTCTTGTGTTGTTTTAGTGAAGGTGTTGTGCGTGTTTAGCGGGTAGAGAGGTTTTCGTGTCAAATGGATTGAGTGACTCCTCGTATTTGGTGAAAAGTCATGATGCTTTTCTAAAGTGATTTGACCAGAGGGTGATTTCTCACCATGCTTATGAATATGTGTGTGTGTGATTTGATCAAATGGTGTTTTATCAGCATGCTCAAGACACATTTATTCTCGAGTTTATTTACATGAACTTGTGCATGTATATTCATAGTCGTTATCTCTCACTGTTAGTACTATTATGGATTTTAACTCATTGAGGTTGCATTAAAATCTCACCATGATGGTCCCATTACGACTTTGCTTCTCATAATTATAGACTTTGATGCAAATGTAATCCAGGAGATCTATTCCAAAGAAGAAAGACCTCAATTGCCTGAGGAATAGTCATACGGCCTGTCTACGTTTAGCTTTAGTATATCTATAAATTTTCAAATGCTTATTAGGCGACGAAAAATTTATGACTTTTTGTATTTTGATGTGAGTGACAAACTTACGATGGTATGTAACAATGCTTGAGATGAAAGAATAGTAGTAACATGTGGATATTATTATTGTATTATTATTATTAATAATATTAATGAATGTGAATTTGTACATTTCTATAGCATTATTAGATTAGTCTCCTATTACTCACCTTTACTCCTTCTGCGGCAACTTTCTTTTCACTAGGCATGTCTGCTCAACATGCAGGCACACAAGATTTCGAAGAACTGAAAGGGCTGTGGCTGACCAGCTCGCATCTCGGACACAAGTTTTTTCATGTTGATCTTAATTTTGTCCTATCTTAAAAAAGAAAAAAGAAAAAAATGTACAAAGCTTGCATACATCATCAAAATACAATGCATATGTCATAAGGGGACTTGGGGAACGCCTGGTGTAAAAAAAAAAAAAAGAGCTGCCAACTGGTAGCCACCGATGGTGATTATTGTCAACTTTCAAAGGGAAAGGGCTAAATAAATTCGAATCTTGGTTTTATATTATTTTTGTATTTGCTTCCAATTATATCCTTCTCCCTTTTAATATGTAATTATTATCACGTCGGGCTGACCGTTTTATAGAATGTGCATAAAATTAAATTATGTGTTTGTTTGATAGCTAATACCCATTAAAACGGAAATACGTCATAATCACTACATCTCGCCATCATGCATTGGGAATATAGAATAAAAGAAGCGGTATCTGATAATATCCATCACAGATAACCACCATGTACCTTATCTCCCCCAAGTTTTTATTATTTTTTTATTTGGTTCATAAATGGACTACTTTATAATCATCATGTACGTGACAACAAATAACACGTTTCACTTAAAAAAATAAACTAAACGAAAAATAAATAAACAAAATAAAAGAAGAGGGACATCAACAAATTAAGATGGCAAATCCTAATTCCATTTTTTAGCTAACAACTTAAATTTATATACTTGTTAACGTTGTATTTCGTACACTTTTAAATCATGTTCCAACAATTCATGTCTTTAAAGTTGAGCATACGAAAATGAAGAAAAAATCAACTGGGAGAGAGCTGCTTTGGGGCCGAAGAGTTTCCAATGTCAAAGTTAATAAAATATTTTAAAAATTTATAAATAATGACAAAGTCTAAAAGTCAGAGAGAGTTCTCATATGTGACAATTACTATTTTATATCGAGAGTATGGGGGGACAGATCATGCCTGTCCCAGTGAATTTCATGTCTTTTTTACTATTTATTCTGTTAGAATCCTTTAATGCAGAGTATCTTTACGACAGCGTTATTAATGTGGCGTATAACTCAGATAGTGGTGTTATTAATGCGATATGATTTGCTAATTTGTCTTATTCTGCTAGTGTCTTTAATAGTCCATTGATATTCCCATGTCAGAAGATCAAAGAGTTTCCGTCTTTCTCGTTCTGCTATGTTTGAAAGTGGGATGCGGCCGAACAGCATCAGGCCTGTCCATCCCATCAGACATCATTGTTTGCTTTTCCTTACAAGTAAATTATTTCGTGGGCAAGTTTGGGCTCTATGACTGGATATTAGGGCGAAGCCCATTGGCTGTATGCCCAGTGGACTAATGAGTGAGGGGGAAATTCCCTTACAATACTAATGCTGCATATTGCAATTTATTTTATAATAAAAAATAAATTACAATATGATACATCACATTAGTATGTAAATTGTAGATTGTCTTGTATAAAATTTTTGTACAGACTAAATATTTCTCATAGTATGTATAATTACATTGGGAGATAAAATCATAACGCTGAACATACACGACACTAATTTGCAATTTGCATGAACAAGGATACGAGTCTCTTAATATGCGCCAAGATTGTCGTTATTGGAAAATTGTTTTTTTAGTTTACTATTCTTAACTTATGTTATATCAAAAAAAGAAAAAGTTTAGCTAATGGATAAAGTTTATGTTATATGAAAGAGAAATTATTTTTCCAAATCTTAAATACACAATTTTTGCACAAGGCTTTGTTAAAAAATAGACCCTACTTTAAATAAGTATAAAAAAATTATTCTTTAATAATGGAACCCACGTTTTTACAAATGGCTTATAGGGCTTATCTATTTGGGACACCAAATGTGTATTTTTTTTTTTCCCAAACATTTTTAAAACCTTTTTAAAAGTTAAAAAAAAAATACAAACTTATTAAAAGACACAAATTCATTAAAAAAATAATTCATTTACCATTAAATAAATAAATAAATAATCAGTAGCCACTCTCTTAACCCCTATCATTGGAAGTACCATTATTCTAAAATAAGAAATACTCTCGATATAAAGTGATTATATAAAAATAATCTTATAAATTGATGTGCATTGATATAATTTATTAAATTATAAAATTATTTTTATTATAATATAGATCTAATGGTTTATATAAAATTATATTAATTTATAAAATTGTTTTTATATAATCTACTTTATATAGATGTAACATTTCTTTTATAAAATTTATGGTGGACGGCATGCATGCCCTTTTGCCCTTGGTTCCACACGCACATGTGAGGCAATGCCGAGGTCAGCAGCTGCTGAGGAGCTAAACTTTCAAATTGACACGTCAAGTTCTGCCCTCTTCTGTTTGTTGGTCAACTTTTTATTTTTAATTATTAAACGAAAATGCTTTGTCCACCGGATACCAAATAACTTTTTTAAATAAACACACCTATATATTTAAAAAAATACTGCTACAGGGACCGATGGTCCCAACCAATGGCGAACTAATATAAGTGTATTTTCAATTTTTCTTATCAATTTTTTTAAGTATTCTTTTTTACATTTTTAAATACATTTTTTATAAAAAAAACATAAATTAAAAAATATTTATTTTCTTAATTAATAAATAAAAAAAAATAAAAAAAACATCGGTGTACCATCGGCCCGATAAGCATTATCCATTTAAAAAATCCAGTACACTATTCGATACACATTTCGATACCTTTTGTCGGTAGAGCAGCACCCCCCAATCCCCATCACTAAATTCGTCCACGTATTTTGTTTTAAAAAAAATCAGAATTTATAGTTTAAAATTAACAAAAGTAGCAGTTTTTATATTTTGTTTTAAAAATCGATTGAGCCTTCTGGATCCACTTGCGGATATCCTCGCCCGGGGGTGGGTTGGGGAATTTGAAGTTTGAACTCCAAATTTCTGGAAATTAAAATAAAAAAATATTTAAATCTTTTTTAGATACAGAAATAATTTTATCTTATCTCATTTCATTATTATAATTTTTATAAATCTTCACACAAAATATAATAAATAATTTAATTTTATCAAATCTCAAAATAATAATAATATTAAAAAATAATATTTTATTTAATTTTCACCTAAAATCATCTTATTTCATTTATCCAAATGGAGCCTTAAAATAATCTTTTATGAGAAAAATTTTACAAAATCTAACTTTGCTCCCCTTAGGTTTTTTTATTGTTTACAATTTGACCCTCCCATTAGACTTTAATTTGGTTCCACGACTTTTCAAACTATCTCATGCAAGTACAGTCTGGATTACTAACTTGAGAAATGATTTACAATTTTTATATATTTATTTTTAAAAAATAAAAATTTTTAGAAAAATAGAATTTTTTAAACATTCTACATTTTCTAAAATTGAGTACGTTGAAACTACACGCTACGGATTGTAATAGTAGTAGAAGGTCTGCTCAGCGGTGGGACCAAGAGATTGTACTTTGGCATAAATTTTTAATTACCCTAACCAAAGTCTCCAGAGAAGGGGCAAATAAAAAAAATAAAAAATAAAAGGAAAAAACGCGGCAGTCTTACATGAGTAATACACGTTACCAATAATTGATAATACATTTTGGAGTTGACATATTTTCATATATGTCAATTTTTGTATTTATATTTTTTTATTATTTTAAAAAAATATCAATACACTAATAGTCACTTCTTTAACTATTAAAAAATGAGACCACAAAATGAATAGATAAAATAATATTTTTCTAGAAGTAATAGGAAAATGATCAGTCTTTATCTTATATTCATTGCTTTTTTAGGTGGAGTTTATATTATAATTTGCACCTGAATGTATTGGGATTATGCATCACTATGTGGTAGAGAAAGGTCAACAAATAATTGCATTATTTGAAATAAAAATATAAAAGTGGGAAAGGTTTGCATGCTTCGAAATTATTGAAGTTTGAGTGGATCTAAAAGGCTGAGTGACCTATGCTTTAAAAGGTCAAGGACCCTTATCTACGTGGGAAAGTGCTCAATAACAGTAATTTTTTTTTAGTTTTGTTATAAATTAGCAAAAGTTACATCACACACCTCACATTTATAATTTTTACATAAAGTATTGAATATTTTTTATAAGATGTAGGGATATTTTTTATAGAAGGTAAGATGTGAGATAGTAAATAGTAGCAAATGATAGAAATTTTTTCTTTTGATTTTGTAAAATTATTCCAGTCGATACCCAGAAAATAAATAAAAAATATTTAAAAAGTTACAAAATTTATAAGCACTTGGTGTACAAGACTTTGTTGATCCTAGCTCCTTGTGTTCACTCTCAGGCTTTGTTGATCGACTGAGCACAAAGCATTTGACAAGAAATTATCTGTCAGTGGACGTCTCGGATAATTTAAGAAAAGAATTTTAAAATGCTAGGACCCCACTGTGATTACTTAAAAGATTATCAATATTGTACTTATTTTATCGGAGGCCAGGCCAAACAGGCTTCATTGCTACCGTAACTCAAAAATCAACAAGAACAAAGATTCACAATACATAACACACTCGTGACTCGACACAAACACAGCTCCCCGGACGAATTTTCAAGTTCTCTGCCAAAAAAAAAAAATACAGTGGACAAGTCGCAGGAGATATTCATGAACTCGCTGGAGAGCTCCAGTATTTCGATCCCACCAAGCGTTTCTTAGCTCCGAGACCTCAACCCCAACACCTGGGTCTCCATCTGCGCCCAGTGCCTTAACCTTATTGACCACACGGCATCCTTTCCCACCTCTCTTCCCGATGGATCCATGGCCCCCCAGGTCAAGATCTGTTCGGACATCGCGTCAGGGATTAAGAATCTGGGTTACATCGGAGACATGAGTTTCCACAAGGTTAGTCAAGTAAAAAAAATGGCGGTTTTGGATTGTTTTGAGTTTGGGTTGGTTGCTCCGAAAATGTTGGACAGCTTTAGGGAATAGGAATGTTTGACAATTTGCTAAGCATTCTTTTGCTCAAAAACAAAAAGAGGGCGAACGAAATACATTACTTCTATCCTGGGTAAACAGTATTGGGGCAAACAGTATTGGGGTGACTTGCAGTCATTGGGGTAAACAGATTAATTCATGACTACGGCCACCATATATAATATCATGTTCCGGGTGTTCAAGCTTTTTGAAAAAGTTTATTTTTTAAAAGTGGATTTTGTTTTTTTTTATTTTTTCTCAAATACCTTACACAGACTTATGCATTCTAAACATATATATGAATCCCAAGACGTCTATCCTTGGGTAAACAGTATTGGGGTGACTTGCAGTCATTGTTGGCAGGCTATAAGCTGCCTCCCTTTGCAGTCTTGGTCAAGGTCTTTCCTCTTTCTATTGAGAGGACCATTCTAGCCCTTCTGACGTCCTCTGCATTCATATACTTGCGCCTCATCCATGTTCATGACCTTACAACTCTCATTGTTCATACCTTTGGTTATGTTCCATGGCCAATGACTGAAAGAATAGGAATTGAACGATATTTCCAGAAGAATAAAGACTATGAAATTAAGGATTGTTGTAGCCGGCCTATTGATGTTTAATTATCATCCGCGGACAAATAGGCACAAGCTAGGTAAGGGAGACTATGCTTCTAGATTGCATATCGCTTGGACTAGACAGAGGTAAGCAATGCATCATTCATTTCTTCTGCTTAATTTTAAACCCACTATACATTTCCAAACGTCAACAACAACCACCCACTTCGATCGTTGTGGCTAATTAAGTGACAACCACTTTATTAAGAGGTGACGAAATTTCAAACTCAGTCGGGTCCCATACCTTTTGATTCAACCTCTTGTTGCTCTGTGTAGTGCAATCCCATGGCGACACCCATCTCTCTCTCTCTCTCTCTCTCTTACCCACATTATATTTTAAGGCTAAAGCATATAAGAGAGAGAGACAGAGGAAATTAATATAAAGTGATTGTGGTATATAGTATATGCGTCGTAGAATCTCTAATCCAAACATAACAGTATAGTACAAATCATGTGCTGTAGACAAACATAAAATAAATATACGAAAATATACTGGCTGGGTGTATGCAAAGTCTAATTAAGTTTTTACTTTTTGTTCTTCCACTTGAGAGCCAGCTCGGACAGTGCCTTTGTGGAAGACCCATCTTCACTCAGAGCCTTTGAAGCTGCGTCCTTGAGGTCCTTCATACGGCTCCTCACCCGCTTCCCTTCTTCACCTTCCATTAAAGCCTTGGCAATTCTGGCAATTTCTTCTCTTACTACAATCCCATTTTCGTTATGCTTTGGTCTCAAAGCCACCTTGATGTCCTTGGACAGCATAACGGCATTCATTTTCTGTTCTGCATAGAGCGGCCAAGCAATCAAAGGTATGCCATTCACAACACTCTCGAGGATGGAATTCCAACCGCAGTGGGTTAGGAACCCTCCGGTAGAGCCATGGCTCAGGACTTGGGCCTGTGGTGCCCAAGATGGAATCAATAAGCCCCGCCCCTTGGTCCTTTCCACAAATCCTTTTGGCAAGAAATCAAGAGGATTTTTCTGGCTTTGGACACTGAAAAAAGTGGCACTGGAATCTTCATCATTTGGGCTCCTCACTACCCACAAGAATCTCTGCTCACTCCTCTCCAACCCCAAAGCCAACTCAGTAATCTGGTCAAAAGAGAGGGTTCCACCACTTCCGAAAGAGACAAACAAGACTGAGCCATGTGGCTGCTCATCCAACCATTGCAGACACTCGCACCCCTCAACTTTAACGCTTGAGCCCATATTGACGAGCGGCCCAACAGGGTAAACGGTCGGTTTCCCAGGTTCTTCTGCTTGCAAAAATTTTATAGCTCCTGGTTCCAACTCCAGGAAGCTGTTCGCCATAATTCCCTCGGCCATGGGATAGCGTTTTGTGTGGTGAAGCACCCATTTGTAGGCCTCATTTTTCCGGTCTTGAACCGGGTCTAGCAAATCTTTGCCGTGAATTGGAATGCACCCAGGAATTCTCACCAGCTCAGGATGGTCTCTGTACTCGCAAGAAACCATTTGATCGAGCTTCGGCAGATAGAAGAACAAAGACAAAGCCATGGCCGTGGAAGGGAAGAATATGTACGGCCAGGCGTTGAATTCCCTGGCAACATCGAAGGCGTCGGAGCCAAAGAGGTCAACAACGAGAGCCGCTAGCTTATTAGTTTCAGCCAACGACTTCAAGACCTCACGAATGGAAGGAAGAGAGCGAGCCACGGTGAGAGAAATGATGGTTTCAATACTGGATCCTCCGGGGACATCGTCGAGGTCGACGGGAGGGAGGAAGACGTGATTTATGGAGGTGGGGAGGGAGGCAAGGACGGACCTTTGGGCCTTGGTGGGTGGTCCGTCGGTGGGGATGATGAAGGTGACGTTGATGCAGCTGTGTTTGAGGTGGACGAGTCGCTTGGCGAACTCGACGAGGGGGATGAGATGTCCCATGCCGGGACTGGGAAGAATGGCGACATGGGTTGCTTTTGATTGTGCAGATTGAAGGTCTTCCATGGCAGCAATTGGCAAAATGTTTTTTTTTTTTTTTTCTTCTCTCTTTATGTAGAACAAGCTAGCTCTTTTTGTGTTATGGTAGTTGGAGCTAGAAATTGAGGAAAGGTGTGAGGGTGTTTATATAGAGAAATTTTTAACAAGGGTGGTGTTTGTTTGATCGTTTGAATTGTTGTGGTGCTGGTGAAAATCGAGTATTGTGTAGAACTTGACCTTTGGTCCTTTGTTTTTAATGCTGGTGCGGGTACATCAAGAATGTGTTGGACTAGGGAGAAGAGGATTCTTGAACCGGAGAGGGGGAATTTCTAGAGGGGCAGCATAGCATGGTTGTTATGCTTTTGTGCTGGAAAATATAATATATCATTTTAGGATATATAATTTATAACTTAAATAATAAGTTCTAAAATTTAAAAGTTATTTACTATTTAATAAAGATATATTGAAGTACTTTTAAAGTTAATTATATTAATTTTTTAAAAATATATAATTATTTCAGGAGGTTTTTTATAAAAATTTCAGTTGGGTATTTTTTTAAAAAAAGTAGACTTTCAATTTTTTTAAATAATTAAAATACTTTTTTTAAATTTAATAAACATATCATTTTTTTATTTAAAAGAGCTTTTAAATAATTAAAAATACTTTTTAAACTTTCAAATTCAATCTCAAACAGACAGGTCTTTTTTCATTTTATGTTATTATTATAATTTTAAAATTTTAAAATAAAAATAATATTAGAAATAATATTTTATTAATTTTTATCTAAATTATTTTATCTGGTTTCGTAAATGTGATGATGTCACTTCCTACGTAAGTCTTATGTTATCAACAGCCGGCCTTTCTCCCTTCGTGGGTCACCACGGCCTGCCTAATGGGTTTCCTAGAATTAATTATTTTTGTTCTTTCTCCGACCAAAATATGTGGTATAAATGTTTTCTTGAAATAAATTTATCACAATTCAAACATAAATTTAAAAAGTTTAAATTTAAATATATATGAATTATAAAAATAAATAAATAGCTGCGTAGCGCCGTAGGCTAGCCACCCTTGACCAATTCCGCCAAATTACAGTCGTCTCGACTCTCTAGTGGCTGCCCGCTGTCGCAATTGACAAGTGGCCCCGCTTTCAAGTAGCAGCTGAAATAATGGTGATTACTATTGTCGTCATTATTTTTTAAAATGATAATTATAAATTTTAAATAGATAAATTTTTTTGTATAAAAAAAGATTAATTAATAAAAAAAATACTTTTTTAAGATAGGATTTTTTTTTTATAAGGATTTGTATAGAATCTGTCTATTTAAAACTTATACAAATCATTTTTTTTAAATAATTAAAGTCAACCAAATAAATTGTTAGATTATTTAGACCAAATATAACATTATATGAGCCTGCCCATTAACTACCTTCATTAAGGATATTACATGAATCTAAATAATTTTGATAGGAATGTTATTTTGAATTAATAGGGATGGAACCAAAAAGTTTTATTTTGAGGTGTGATTACCGCTTCGTTTGTTTTCGGAAAATATCTCATCTTCTCTCAATTTTATTATTATACTTTCTCAAATTTTAATATAAAATAAAATAAATTTTTAAAATTTTTTAAATTCATCTCATCTTATCTCATTTAATCATTATAATTTTTCTAACTTTTAATATAAAATAAAATAAATAATTTAACATTTTGAAATTTTAAAATAAAAATAATATTAAAAAATATATTTTAATAATATTTTAATTTAATTTTTAATTTTAATATCAACTCATCTCATCTTTAAAAATAAACGAGGCTTAAAAAATATAAGAAATGAAAATTTTACCTATTAGAAAAAATATAATATTAATTTTTAACGATATTTTTTAAATCTTGGCGGGCTCCAAGTGTACACGTACCTGACGCGCATGATCACGATTTTCTCGTGTGCCTCAAATGCATTCGATCCAAAAGAGGCCGCAAGAGCCTTACCAGTTATATATGGCACACGTCTCTACTGTTTTTATTTATTTATTATTTTTTATAAAAAATGGAAAGGTTTCGTGTCCAAAAACTATGAAAGTGATTTTTTATTTTTTTCTTGTTTTAATATTAGGTTTCCAAGTTTTATGTGTCCCAAAGTAGAGTTAATTTATAATTAAATATCATTGATAAAGTAGTCAATGTATACAGCTAATTTATAAAAAATAATATTTTAAATTTTAAAATATATAATTCTCTTAAATGTATTATTTAAAAAATAATATACGAATCTTGTACATTTTAATATTATATCTATTATTACTCTCATTTACAAGCTAGGTTCCAATGCATATAGCCTACCGTATTAATGACAAATTTATGAAATAGAAACTAAAAAAAATAAAAAAAAAAATTATATTTATTGTCGTGAGTGTGCAAGCGCTGCACAATCATATAAAAAATTAATTTTTTAATAGTTAACTTTATTTTTTTTCAAAGTAACTGTACGATAATTATACATTTCACAACTGTATATAATATTATTCAAAAAAAAAAAAAAAAAAAAAAAACATGAAAACGAATAACCACGTTTTAATTGTTGGTCAAAGAACGTAAATGAGAGATATGGCCCATTCAGCAGCTACGTTGAATTTTCAAGACATATATGTATCAGACGAGCTCGATAATTTTAGTAAGAACTCAAATCAAAATGACTGGTTGAGCATCAAATTGCTTATTGCTGACATTTTAATGGAAGTTGGAAAATTTTCTGTGTTTTAGTTTATATTTAAGCAAGAGGACAAAACAAATTGGCCACATAAAATACTCTTTTAAGTATAGATATTGGTTTGGTTACTTTATTCTCATTATCGCGTATAACATAAATAAAATTTTTATGCAAATAATAAATTTTAATGGCATGATATCCTATGATATTATATAAATGAATTATATTGTATACTACATTCTTATCCTATTTTCTATTTATGTGTGTTGAGATATTAATTAAATTATAAAATATACATATTTTTATTAACTTAGATTTTTAAGATAAGTGATGATTTCACATAGCATTAAAATAGAGATCCTGAATTTAAATTCTGACTATACACTCATTGAGAGGGAGTATGTCTCTTTCGTGAGAAGATTGTTAATATATTAATTAAAAATAAAATCTACCTCTGTACACAAACATTTTCATAACCATCTATATTTCTGTCTCGTTTGTTTTTACAAATAAGTTGAGATAAAAATTAAAAGTGAATATATTTTTTAATATTATTTTTATTTTGAGATTTGAAAATATTAAATTCTTTATTATATTTTGTGTAAAATTAAAAAAAATAAAATAATTAAATAAGATAAGATGAAAATAATTATGAAAACAAGCGTAAATATGTAAATGATAACTCCCGTCTCCTGTACAGATTAAAGATCATTGTGCCTTTTAAAAGATAGAAAATGATGTGTCTTATTAATTGGATATCCAATTCCTGATCCCACTGTATGTTAAATGGCGTTAAATGACGTTCCATCCATGCTTTTATTCATTCATTCTATCTTAAACTTACTGACTAGAGAAGAAACCCAAATTAATACATAAAATTTTAGCAAATAATAGGTTCCATACTCATGACATGATGCTTCATTTTCTTCAAAAGTTGCCTATTTTTAAGGAACAATTTGGAGGGGTTTTTTTTTTTTTTTATAATAATTTTATAATTTTAAATTTCATACAGATCATATCAAATTTAAAACCCTGCCCTTTACGTACCTAAATATAACATATAAATTAATGTTCATGATATCTGGCCATTTTTACTTTTTTTATTTAAATTTTTGGATGGAATATTGTTGAAGGCAGCTAACAGCTCTTTAAACCATGAAACAGTGAAACATCTGAATGTATTACATCCGTTTGGACAGTGAAAGTATTACATCTTATTTCATCATTATAATTTTTTTTTACATTTTTACATAAAATATAATAAATAATTTAACTTTTTCAAATTCTAAAATAATTATAATATTAAAAAATATTATTTGAACAATATTTATTCATCTTTAATCTAAAATCATCAAATCTCATCTCATTATCCAAACTACACCTTATTTATAACTACATTTGCGGACAAGGCAGACTAACTTTTAGGAAATACAAAATAAATAATTAAATTCCCCGACCGACTCGCTCTTTTCTATTAGCTAAAATTATAATAGCTAAAATTATAAAACCTACTGATATTTTTAATGAGTAATGTTACATATAGTCGTGAAGTCATAAACGTTGTACAATTGTTTTGAAAAAGAGTATAGTCTATTATTAATAAACTATTATTATTATTTTATATAAGTTTCATATTTATTCATTTTTTTGAAATAATTGCACGACGTTCATGCAAATTATAATTGTAAATATCATTTTTTTATTTTAACATAGGTGCTTTTTCGGCTAGCTAACTCTTCTTGTATCTCTATCACTAACCTCCGTTTTGGAAGGCTCCTCAAACTAACTACCAATATTACAAAGCTAATTCTTGCACGACTCAAAAAACAAGTAGAAATAAGTGAACTTTGCCATATATTAGGGTGTAAATAAGGGGAAATAAGTATAAGTGGTTCTCGAGTGCACGAAAGAAAAATATACCAACATAGTTATAGAGTGTTAGATACCGTTATAGAGTACGCAAGTATTATGAATTTCTTTAAAAAAATAAATAAATAAGGAACTCGTATGAAAAAAATTAATTTTTTATAATGGACTTCACTCTTTTTAAAAAAAATATGTGACACTTAAATAATTTATTATGTATCTAATATTACTCTTTTATAAAATATAATAAAAAAGACTAAAACTATAACGTTATTCTTTTGACTTTTTATTTATTGCTACGAGTTGATAAATAAGTCCACAGGCCCACAGTTTTAATGCTAAATTCAAGCGTGTAAAAAAAATAGAACGCCACTAGTATGCGGCTCCATTATATCGCTAAGTTAAATTGATTATTTTTTTTATTTTAAAATATCTTTAAAAATATAAAAATATATCAATACATTAATAGTTATTTTTTTAATTATTAAGTAAAAAAATTAAAATATATTAGGTATTAAAATGAAGGAGTAAGTTGAGTGGATAAAATAATATTTAAAAAAAAAAAAAAAAGGCGTAGAGGACTTGGCATGTGAATTGGCACGTGGCCTGCCCTTTATGGGTAAAAAGAAGTGGCAAAAGAGGGAGAAGAGAAAAAGTTTGAGACATGCAGATAAAGGCGATGGACGTCTAGAAGTTGAGTGGAGCTGGATCTACACTCTCCCTCTTCAATTAATTACATATCGATAAAGTTCATCATTTTCTTTTGTTTGCAAAAAGTCAAATAATGCATGTATTATCTACACAATGAGCTGCAAAACCCAAAAATATCCATAAGCTATGGGTGTCTTCAATCATTGGGATTCGTTCCTTTCCAAGATAAAGCAGGATCCACCTTTTATCTAGGGGACCAAGGGAGCCACCATTAATTCTCCCTCCCTACCCTAAATCAAAATTAAATCCAGTTTAAATTTTAAAAGTCTTAATTATAAATATTAAAATGACACTTAATTGGCTAAGATTATTGATTTCTAATTAAAATTTTCTAGATACTAATTAAATTTATTTAATTTTTAAACATTATAATTTTATTTTTATTTTTAAACAAGGGATCTTTATAGGTTCTTATGAGTTATGGGGTGAAAAATCTATAAACATTGGTCCAGCATTAATGTTTCCAATCAAGTTGCCTAATCTTACTTTAGCAAAGGATCAACATCAAGTGAGACTGTATCATACAAATTTTTGAGCAATGATTTCTTCAATTTTCATTTTAGTATTTATTGTTAATGTCGTGTTCCGTACATCTTTTCGTTAGATTCCAATAATTTAGATCTTTAAAATTCGGCCTGTAAAAACGAATAAGAAATAAATTGGAAGAGGGCGGCCTTGGAGTTGATAAATCTCCGATGCTAAAAGTCAGTAGAATATTTTAAAAATTTTAAAATAATCAGAGAGTTTAGAAAGCTTTTTCGTACCTAAAAATCGATATTTATATCGAGAGTCTGGAGTGACAGATTGTGCCTACCTCCATTGAGTTGATGTCCTTTTTATTATTTTTTTTGTCAAAATATTTTAAATATGGCGTGTCTCTACGATGATGTTATAATTTTTTTTTTATTTATTGAAAACTCGATGATGTTTTAAATAGTTGTGAAAACTGTTATTAAAAAAGTGACAGGACCATTAAAAGTACGTTTATATGTCTAGATTTTCTCAAAAAAGTACTTAGGGATGATATGATAAATAATTAAAAGGCTAACTACCAAAAAGGTCTGAGACTACCCCGGCCACTTTGATAAGGGCGGCCAAAATCAGACCGCCCTTGGTGGCTAGAGACTTCGGCCACCACGAGGCAATTCGGATTGGGCCACTTGTTGTACATGGCTTGAAAACTCTGGCCACGAAGACAACCATATCGCCTTGTCGTTAGAGTGGGTTGATATATAAATTTTTAATAAAAAAAAATTAAAATTAAAATTTGAATATTTTTTTATTCTATAAATATTATTATACAAATAATTTTTTATTTTCCTAAAAAATCTTTAGGATTACCTTCCTATAAATATCATTAGAGACGTGTTTTGACACCCAAAATATAATATCATTAGAGACGTGTTTTTTCCTATAAAGATCATTGGAGACGTGTTAAGTCCTATAAATATCATTGGAGACGTGTTTTGGCAACCAAACAGAAAAAATGAAAAGAGTTAAGTTGCCGGTGTGCCGCAAAGCATAAATTTATATTTATATTTTTTAATTTTATTTTTTTGAATATATTTAAATATTTAAAAAAAAAAAATACATCAATATATTTAAAGTTACTTTTTAATTATTAAATGAAAAGAAATTATTTAAAAAAAATACACAAAAGGACAAAGTGAGAAGACAGCCACTAATATTTTTCGAAAGAAAAAGCCTAAAATGCGGCCAAGTGATCAAGTGAACTGCTTTCCACCAACTCCTCAGGGAGCATTCCGATTACCTTCCGACCCTAATTAAGTCGTCGTAATATATCTCTGCAATATTTGTCCAAAAATGGATGACAGCTTTCTGACGACAAGATGATGCAAGAAAAAACAAAAAAAGAAAAAAAGAAAAAAGAAGATGAAGAATTAAAAATTAACAACATGCAGTTGTCAATTATGTTGGGCACTGCTGGTTCTACAGGAGAAGGGAGGGAAGGGGTCGCCATGTTCAAGATTCATTATGAGGTTGAAAAGGATGACTAAAAACGACAACCAAAAAAAAATATATATGATTGAAGGAGATTATTAGGCGTTGCATCCTAATCAACAAAATGATTAAGAGCATTATATATAAACTCCAAATTTAACTTATTTTGTAAAAATAATTATGGAGGCCAGATATATGATTTGAAAAGTCCATTTGGGCTTCTTAGAAGATTTCTGAAGTTCATTCTCACCATGAAAATTCTTTGACAGACGCGTTTGGTGGATCAGCTAGAAAATAAGAATACAACTCCTCACCTACCTGGCTAGCTTTTTCAGATCCAAGAATAATTGTTCATTTTTAATTCCCAAACCATACGACACGCAGCACTACGCGCCAGCTAAGACGTACAATTCGTACCTTCACTCTAGTACATATAATGCATTACTCATAGTTAATATATTCATAAATTCTTATCTTTTTTTTTTTTTTTTTTTATAAAGAAATGACGTATATGTTTCTATTTGGATTGAGAGATGAGATGAATTGAGATGATTTATAAATGATAAATATTTTAATCATAAAAAGAATTATGCAAAAATAAATTTACAAACTGACGTGGTTTGATACAGTATGTCAAGTTGTAAAGTTACTTTTAGTGTAAAATAGATCTAATGAATCACATGAAGTCACGTCATTTTATAGGTTTACTTTTATATAATCTCTTTATATTTATAGTAATTTTTTGTGAATAGTAATGAGATTTATAAGTTGAAATTTATAAGTAGTCGTAAATAATAGTGAGATGAAATAAGTTATCTCCCAATCCAAACCGGTTTTATAGAGTTTAGAATCAACGACCCTACTCCTTCACTTTAATATTTATATATATATATAGAGAGAGAGAGAGAGAGAGAGGACATTATATATATATATCACCAACTTTTATTTTCCAATATGTCATAAATTAGGCCAAACGGCTTAAAAGCTAGAATAAAAGAACATTATTCTATAAATTAGAAGAAAGTAATCTTGAAAAATTAAGGGAAAAAAAATCATATCTACATTAATTCGCTACAAAAAATTACTTATATCTTTGGTTAAAATGATATTTTCCTGCAGCCAAAATGAGTTATTTTCATCATAAATGCTATTTTTATTGTAGTGAGCTGAGCTTGTGTCGAAGTTGGCCATTTTCTATCATGGTGGCATTATGTACGTACGCATGCATAAATGTGGTCCACTCGATCGATCCCATGATCTGTTCCCACTAATTCTAGGATTGGCAACATGGATTGATCATGTTTTTGCCAATTGACCTGATCATCATGAACACACATTCGGATTTTGTGCTCCCCACTTATAAGGAAATTATTAAATAATCAACCCATCTTTGAACTGCAATTAATTAATGGAATCATCATGTTGATGAGTCCAATAATAATTCGATTAAAAGAATTTCAGGATCCATTGAATTTGGTAGAATAAACCATCCCAGGTTAAAATCAATCATCCACATGGAAAAATTTAGTTGTAAGCGATTCTGTGCACTAATACGCGCACCCATTCTATATGATTGGTCAGAGAGTAAATTTTATTGAAAATAATACTAATTTGAATTTAGACTATGAAGGCAACGTCATTAGTACGCAGATTGGTATGCAAACTTGCTTGTATATAGTAAAACTCTATGCATATATATATACCTTTTCTTTTTCTTTATATAATATTCCACTTATTCTCGATAATATAGATGAAAACTGCCTTTCTCTCCTTGCGGTTGTTTTCACTTACCAACCATTTTGGTTAAAAAAATAAAAAGGGAACAAAAATGTAAGAAATCTATATGGGTATAAAAAAGGCAAAATGAATTGCTCTGTAAGAAACTGTCATGATGAGTCAGTTCAAGATGGATGCAGGTAAAATTCATTTTTCATGTGAGCTAGCTAGTCAACTAAACATATATACTGTTGGATTATTTCAAATATTTCTTCCGCTCTAATTTGACTTTGACTTCTTTTTAAGTTTCACTCCAATGTGATTTTTTGTTAGTCCCATATTGGAAAGACAAATAAACTTGTAGTGGTTTATAAGTAAATGAGTTTTCCAATACATAAAATTGGAATATAAAGATAGACACATAATAGTAGTGTCACAAATCACATGCAAGCGTGTCGTGCGCGAAGCACTTAACACTTACGCATCATCACAAGTGATGTAATGGTTTTAATTCAAACGAAATGATACTCTTTTTCATCTTTTTTGGCGGTTATTATTAACTGTCAATGAGAGTTACTTCATACATTTTTGATAGAAACTTTTTTATTTAAATTCAAATAAAAGATTACAACTGCTGCTATTACATCTGTTTGTTTTAAGATTAGTATTCAGAATTTGCAATCTGCATACTATGTATATATTATAAATAGTGTTGTATCCTGAGGACATTATTGTCAGGTTTTCTTTTGCAGAACTTAGTTCATGAGTGCGAGACAATATTTGTCTAAGAGACAGAATAACAATTACCTCACTGTTTGCTATTTTCAACCTTTATTTGCTCTGAATTTCTAACATATAGTCGAAGAATACTGCCCTTGGTAAATAAACAATCCCCTTTAAGATATATGGTTGTATACTCCCATATAAAAAGTAGGGAAAAATACAGTTTTCAGCCTTGGATTAAAAGATCATGTGTTGTCATTTAAAAGTAAGGGAAAAACTGACACATTTTACTTCTGAGTATACCACACAGTTGCTGAAGAGAAAATACAGACACACAGAAAAACATCTCAATTCTTTCGTCTACATATTTAAGCAATCGAGTGAGAGCTAGGGGATCTAATGATTGATGAACAAAATAAAACTAGATAAGGAGTCACAATCTTAATGATTGGAACTTATATATGAAGGATGTACATTACACTAGCAACTCTATTTACCCAAATCAAAAGAAGAAGGAGGTGGAGGTAACCTTACTCAAATGTTTTAGGATATGATTCTTCCACTTGGAAACTATCATGTACAAAACCCATCCTCACCACTTATTAGGGTTTAGACTTTGGGCTTAAAGTCACCCTTAGGTTAGGCCCTCCCTGTCATATTTTTTTTTTTTTTTTTGGTCATAATAGCATGACATTCACTATTTAAAGCCCACCTCATTGGAGGCCTCAAATGTGTGTACACGGGAACGGTCTAGGGTGTGTTAGCTCCAGGGTGCACTTGATATAATAATTTAAATAATAAAAAAATAAAATAAAAAAGTTAGTAGTTCATTTGTCTGAGAGAAGAAAAGACAAGGTTAAAGAAAGAAAAAAAATCAAGATTAAAAACAAAATCTAAATTTCAACAAAGTATGAACATTGGTCTGCATCCATATTAGATTATATATTTACTCTTTATATAATAATAAAATATTATTAATTTAATAATTTTTTAATTTTTATTTTTATCACATTTTATAGTTCTACTAATTAAAATATTAATAATAATTATATTCTAATCAAATTAATAATATTCAATATTAATATTAATAATAATTATATTCTAATCAAATTAATAATATTCAATATTAATATTAATAATAATTATATTCTAATTAAATTGATAATTAATATTATATATTGAGTGTTTAAAGTATTTTATTAGTTAAATTTACTTAAAGTTGAATTTTACAATGAAAATGCTCTAAAGCGTTTCTGTTCCAAAGAGTAAAGTCATTTTAATTTTTTTTATTTAAAAAAATTGAAAAAAAAAGGAAAATGAGTACACTATTAGAACAAAAGGACATGAAAAAGTGTTATCAATTCATGTGCACCGTGGGGCTATTAAGGGCCTTTTGTATAACTTGATCATTCATTAAGTTCTACAAGGGAGTTACACGTCACATGGTCAAGGGTCTTAAAGATCTTTTAGTAAAATAAGATTATTCATTAAATTCTATAAGGGAACTACACGTCAAATGGTCAAGACTTTTTAGGATCTTTTGGTAAAACAATACTTAACGGAAAAACAAGAAAATTAACAGAAAAATAATAAAAATTACTATTCACAGTTAGATAGCCACTTATTATAATAGAGTAGAAATAAAATTCATATAAGGTTTTGTTATATCGGAAGAAAACTTGGTAGAAATTTCCCTATACCAAACTCTTACTGATTGGGAGCAAATATCACAGAGAAGCGATGTACTTATGAAACAGGAATGACTTGGCATAAAAATCAAACAAATATAATATCTGTGGCAAAATAATGATAAATGTATTATACATTATCATATATAGTTTGGAAATACGGTAAGCTTGATCTTTATATATGTAGCTCTCCATCTCAAGTACGTAGTGAGATAATGCATACTTCTGGTAATAAATGTTTATATCAGTGGAAATCATGTAAGCCTTTTGCACCTTTAATATTGCTTCATTACCAATTTCCAAATCCCCCTCTCTCTCTCTCTCAAAATTAGTATTTACTTTTATCCATATAATATTTTTACATTCAATTTCATATTTCAGATCATACCCTCTCTACTGCTTGGGAATTTTTATGTTTTTTTTAATGTAATTTTGTGATGGCTTTTATATTTGAATAATGCTACTATGTCTTCTCATTTTGACCGTTCATTTATTTATTTATTTTACTTACTGATTAAAGAAGTGGCTATTAGTGTATTGATATATTTTCTTTTATTTTTTAAAAATATTTAAAAATGTTAAAAAATGTAAAGAAAAAAAGAAGAAAAAAATAAAAAAAAATTGAAATTTTTACTGATGGCACACCTAGTGGTTAAAGCTGGGCCGCACACTAGCACTACCCTTTATGTTTTAATTTCCAAATCATTTATTAGATGAAGCCTATGTGCTCTTGCTTAAAACGACAGCTCATTTCCTTGTGCACATTAGATTGGGGACCAATGATGAGTTGTTTACGAGTATACATACCAAATATGAGGTTGTAAAATAGTGAAACAGACAAAACACATATCTTCTTCGCCCTTCCATAAATCTTAACGCACTGATCAGTACTCTAAGGTAACATAGAATAGGGGAAAACTTTCTCAAAGAGTATTTTCACCATAAATATCGAATAATAATAATAATAATCATCGACCAATGATATGAGCTTACAATTAAAAACTTGAAAATAAAATAAAACTCTTATTAACTTAATCTAATCAAACTATATAGCATAGCCTATTTAAAATCAAACTCCTAATAACAAATTATCTAATCCATAAAAGTCTTGATTATCTCAAATACTAACTACAACTCAAATTGATTTGAAACTTTGTCCAAATGTTTGTTTAACCAAGACTCGGGTGAGTCCTGATCGAGGTATTGAGCGAACTCTCTAGTTTGTTCTCATTGGACCGAACATCCGTGAGTGTCAAGTGAAGTCTCTCGGGTTGGATTATTCTTGTACAATCTTATTCACTTTTCAAGTCATTCCTGTACTCTAAACTCTTTTTTTTACATTTGATTGCTATTTATAATAATAACAAATTTTGATTGCCATGTACCCTGAACCATAAAGTAAAACTGTTTGGATTAATCTTTCTTCTTTGAAATTATGTTGCTGTATGTTATGAGTGGCGCCGTGGCGGTTGTTTGTTTTGTATAGGAAATGACCAGTGATTGACCAAAAAGAGAATCCTATGCTTAATTGTCGCGTAACTGTCTTGATCTAATACTCATTAATGACAAAGTGATAATTGGTCTTAACTTTTCTAATATTTTCTAAACTTTATGTCTTTTCTCAAGCAACCTTGTTATTTCAAAAACAAGGATTATGTCGTAGGTTCTAGACCCATCAAGGAGTCATCTCTTTCTACAAATAACCAACGGTGAAGGCATGAATCTAATTGCAATGGCTGAGTCGGATACAAAGTGCTGTAGATAATATGAATATACTGAAGGGCCGAATAGTGGGCTGGACCCCACACCGCAAAGGCCCACCAACCAAAAATCAAAAGAGTAGTAGCGGATCCGAAACCCTACCAACCTGCAATCCAGCATGGATTGGAGAATGTCAAGCCATGAGACAAGCCATTCTCATCACGTGCTCAGCCCGTATAAATAGAGTTCAAAGAACACGATTGAGGTAACTTCTAAACCATATGAGAATTTGACACTTTTAAATATTTTTTTTTAAAAATAAAAAAATCACAATATTATTAAAAAATATTTACTTAATCATTAAGTAAAAAATAATAATAAAAAAAATAAGAAAGTCCCAGCTGTAACTTCCAGTAGAAAGAATCAGCGGAAAGACTAGCATTTTCGTTTCTAATATGTTACCACAAGTGAATACACATTTGTAAGCTGATTGACAAATTCTTCAAGTACATTACTGGCTTCTAGGCCCTAAAGAGCTTCCCTGCCTAGTATCAAGCAAAGCCCGATCCCGGCCCAAAAGCTACAGGGCCCGTGGCCTTTTCCTCAAGATTATGTGAGGGACGAAGGGGAAGCAGACCCGGCCACCAGCCTACGAATATCGCAGAAGAAAAGAAATCGCTAAGAACGAGAAGTAGAAGAAAATGATCTACAGGAAATGGAGTCTCCTTACTGGTCCAGTAGCAATTCTCGGCGGCATAGTCGGCGCTGTGGTCGTTGCCAACTTCGTCTTCTTCGAGCACGTAAAAGCTCTATCATCTTTTTCTTGCTGGAATGAAATTTATTATCTTAATGTTTCTATCTTTTCTTTTCAGATCCTCTATTTTTTTCATAGACTCAATGAGTTCTTTTTGTTTGATTGAAGGCCTCTTCTTACTGGGCTAGATCGGGACTGGCTGAGTTGATTAGAAAGTTAGGGTTTGAAAATATAGTATCGTTTATGTAACTAAAAGCGGAACTGTGATTGATCGGAATCTAGAGGCAAAGCATTCAAGAGTTTGAGTATTTGATTCCGAGCGTTTGGGTCTCTGTAAATGTAAAATCTGCGCTGTTTTACGGGGTAGTTATATGGCTTAAGCAATAGGTGAAATCATGAGATTTGACTTTCTGTTTCCTTCCTTTGCTTCTAATCCTGACGTGTTGTTATATTATTTTCTCACGAGAAATACCCGGAGCTGTTTGCAGCTTACCGTGATCCTTGTGAATCCTGCATTGGATCTCTTAAGTTTAGTATCAGGTGTGATGATTATTTGAATAGGGAATTGCATCTTTTATATTTCCCCAAAGTTTTGAGGTCTAATTTGTTGATCATGGAGCTTTGGCTATTGGTAGGATCTGGGTGGGCTCTTGTCTAATCAAATTCATGCATGACTTTGTCAATGGATAATGTAATTTTCTTGAGTCATAAAGTATAACATTTTCTACATAGGTTTTTCTGATGTGTACTCCTTCGTGTACCTGGTACTCCCTCTTATATGTATACATATATCTTTAAAGTTTACCACGCTACGTGTGCTTTCTTTTTTGATTTTGGTGGTGTTAATTACCTCATGTAATACTGGTTTGGTTATTTTCGCCAACATAGGTGGAAAAATGTTCTGGTAATTGATTTTGAAAAGCTTAGGATTCCTCTGGTGCTTTATGGTATTCAACATTTATAATGATATGAGAGAAGCCACTCCTCTCACATTGAAAAGGAAGGATAACTACTGTATTTATAGAAGCACCTCAGTTGGGGAATTATAGAAAGTGGACATCTGTTCCATATGTTTAGGATGCTACTTTCATTGGAGACATGCTCAACATGCTTTCTTTCTTTTTCAAACTTTTGGCTCCCAGGAAATGAATGGAGCCTCATATGCTCTTTTTGGTTGTTGGAAAACCTCAGAAAGCTAAAGATGCTATTGGATTCATGAGGGCCAGTGAAGGCTGGGTACCGGATATGATGAGTAGACCAAATTGTTTCCTAAATGCAGACATTGGGCATGTTGGTGCTTAGGACGGGGAGTGTTGACCTCTTTAAGCCTAAGTGCCATTTGCTGTAATACTATACTCGATGGTTGCTCCATACGGTATAATGTAGGTTAGGAGATTTCTCGAAACTGTTATGTGATACCTCATTCTGCTTAACACATGCTTTTTCGTTTAGTCTCCATGCCGTGAATAAAAAAGGCAGGATGCCCTCGTAAGGGGAGGGGGAGGGGGAGGGGGAGGGATTATAGGGTCACACCTCTTAGGAATGTCTAAACATTGTTGGAAGTTTTTTTTTGATAAGTAAGAAGAAGTTTTATTAGAAATGAATGTATAGGCGAAACTCATGTACACAGGAAGTATACAAAAGAAAATACCTAAGTACATTCTAGGAAACGGAAAGCGACATTAGAAAATCATGAATGGAAGATCCGTTAGTCACTAAAGCAGAAAACCAAAACAACAAGGAGTGCACAAAGAAATTCCAAAGTTGCTCCTAAGTACGCTCCTTGTCATTAAAACACCGCTCATTCCTTTCCATCCAAATGCACCAAATGAGACACAAAGGGACCATCTTCCAAGCTGCATCCACTTGAGTGCAACCATGAAGCCCTTTCCAGCATGCTAGAAGGTCTACCACTCTCAAAGGCACCACCCATGCCAAGCTGGTTCTACAAAAAATGCCATCCCATAAAGGCCTTGCCACCTCACAATGCAAAAGTAGATGATCCATGGTTTCCTCATTCTTTTTACACATGAAGCACCAATCCATAACAATAACACCCCACTTCCTCAAATTATCCAATGTCAAGATTTTCTCAAGAGAGGCAGTCCAAGTGAAGAAAGCAACTTTGGAAGGCACTTGAGACCTCCAAATACACTTCCAAGGAAAATGAGGACTATTTTGAGGCTTGGTGGTAATGATGAGGACAGGATGCTGTGGAAGCATATAGTGTAAACACTGTTGGAAGTTTAATGTCATCGAGTATTAGAAGACTTTCTATTTTTCAAAATTTACCTGCCTGCTCATTATATTTCTGGCAATGTTTTTTTTTTATTGGAACCAGTGTACAAGAACAGCGTCTTGGGTAAATCTTGGGGCAAGCCTTAGGCAAGGAATTTTTTGCAAGTGCACCTCAGATAATTCAGGGGGAAAATCTTCTAGTCCTTTGGCCCCTAGAGATTGTTTGCATCTAAGGGGATTTGAACCTTAGACCTCAGGGCCGAGGGGAGCATACCCTAAGCCCAAGGCCTTAACGACTTGAGCCAACCCGTAGGGGGAAGCCAGTCCGGCAATGTTATATATGCTGGCTGGTGTTCAAAATTTTCTGAATTTGATTGGGCAATTGTGATCGATATTAATTTTCTTTCACATATTTTAAATTGCAGGATCCATTCCTTAAGCCAGAGCAAAAGAAGCTAGATGCACCACCAGCAACCAAGTAAAAGAAAAGAGGTGGACAGTTGGTGTTCAATGTGATTTATGGCTGTATCCGGGTCTGTGTTTTTTGCTCGAGTATGTATGTTTGTCAAGCAGACTAACTTTTAGTCACATAGTGGATCTTGAATTTTTATTTGAATAATACTTCTGAGATTCCGAATCAAAATTGACTAATGATATTAGAATTCGGTTACCTCGATGAAGAAGTTATTTCTGAATCCAAAGAATGACTTGTGTTGAAGTTGCCGTTTGAGCCCCAAATTCTTATTCGAATAATATTGAATTTCTCGATGAGAAATTGTCTTGGTAGAATGGGAATCAATGAAAAAGTCTCTTTTGGTTCAAAATAATTTTATTAAGGTCATGAATATTGAATCTCATAAGGTTGTCTGAGCAGCTACGAATCAACAACAGTAAAGTGTAATAATTAAGGTATGCCAAAAACTTTGAGTACCATAATACAATGAAATGAATTCGATCTGATTTTTATACTTCGAATCCCAACAGTGTATACTGTCAGGAAAATGCCTTCCTGGTAGCTTGTGATAAATCAACGTGTAGAGGAATTATCCGTGTAAAACACGATGGAGAGTATGTGCAGATGGCAAGAAGACCACATCTCAAATATTCATAATCAACTTAGCCGGGGACCCTCAAAACGCAGATAACCCAAAGCTAAAATCATCTGTATTTTTCACCATTCACCAGCAATTCCATCACCAAGTCATTCCAAGAGTCTATTGGCCCAGGCAAGCACCAATGCAAACAATCATTCTGAACTTTGGCATTCTTATCATTCGCAAAGGGCTGGAACTGCCGGTAGGGTCCCGGGTGCCCATCAGGCCTCAATATTGAAAGGTGGGTTGTATCCAAAAGCTTCAAAATCACCCCATTTTCAGATCCTACTGCAGCAGCCTTATCAAATTCTTCCAACTCGATGTCACGCATTATACGGTCTACATCTCTCATATCAACCTCGCCGTCTTTGAATGGCATTGTTCGGTTGCAGTATCCTCCACTGAACCATTCTCCATTCTCGAAGTGGTCTGGTGTGGTAGTTCTGAAGAAAACAAATGCCTTCTGGCCATGACGCGTGAGAAAGTTGAGAACCAGCTGAACTGCCTTGCGATATGCATAGTCAAAGCCTAGCTCTGTCAAGTTCTGTCCAGGGCAGTAATGACAGCCTGCGATGGTGCTGTTGTCATGGTAAATTGCCGTTTTGAGAAACCATTTGCCACCAGCAATTACCACGTAATCAAAATTTTTATATTGATTGGTCCAAGTTTCGTCGAGTTTGTCAAGGTAGAGCTGGATTTCCGATGAAGAAACCCCATTCATGTCCTCAAAGATAGCTGCTTTTGTGAGGAAAGGAGTCCAAATTACTGAAAGTGTGAAGTTGTGAGTAGGAAAGTGCCATCTTTTGGAGCGGTATTCCTCATCGTGGTAGACCTCAACAGCTTGTTCCACCTGTGGGACAGCAAAATTGTTATTTGTAGAATCAAATCATCAGAACCGAAGAGTGTGTGTGACACGCACTCAATGCCCTGGAGTCAACAAAACAACAATAACAGAAACAACTTCAGACAGCAAACTCGATCAACCATGTCAAGTGGCGGTAGGTCCAAGTATATGTTCACTAGAATTACTTAATATTTTAGGTCTTTGGGTGACACCGGGAGTCTAGATTCTTGAGAATGAACAAACAATACAGCCCCATCCCACTATGTACTTGTTCTCAGTTAAGTAAACTTTTTTCATGGGGATGATATAGTTCAAACGGAGCATAGCTCAGCAACACATGAAAATGAGAGAGGAACAAAACAGCCATTTAAATTGTCTGCATATTGCAACCAGCCTTTTTCTCATTATTGTGTTTAAGTAGGGTAAAATGATCAACACTTCTAATAAAAGAACTCGAACAGAGGCAATCAAACTAGTAACTGCTGTTAACTATTAATTATACAAGTCGGTTTCCCTTGCTTCTTTCCTCCCCTTTGTTACTGAAGACTGCTTTATCTGGAGTGTAGATCCAAATAACTGCGAACTGGGGTTCTGTTGGTGATAAGTAAACCTAAACCAATCAGTGCTAATAAATGTAGAAAAACCAATAACTGTTAACATTCAGGAAAAGCCACATCCCACATGATAGGTAAACCTACTTAGACAAGACATTACAACCTCCTCAGAGCAGTAGTTGAACCACAAAAATGGAAGCTGTCATCCTCCACAAATGCAAACAATTCCCACATGATCTTTCAGCACAGAAAAAGAACCAAGGCAAGAAATGGAGCAGTAAGCATCTAGCTGTACAACCAACATGATAAATACTCTCTAGGAATGGCTCATGGGAACTCGCTAGGTGCTGTAGAAAGAGGGAAGTTTTGGTCATGGAATGATACCTAAGACTGATAACCCATAATTGTTCACTCCATGCTTTCACCAATTTTTATTGCCAACGAAAAAGTGGTAAAGTTTTCACAAATGTTAAAGAGTCAAGGATGCTTAGCTTTAACCCGAATCTTGGAAGACAGCGTAAAGCACATAGTGATGATTACAGTGCTTAAGCAATCAACTAAGCAAGAGAAAAAGGAATAATTAACAACCAAAACAGATATAAAGACATGATTGGAAGAAAACATGACAACCAAAATCTGGTATTTCTAAGTACTACTCAGATTAACTTTGAAGTGTACCTGTGAGAGAATACAGAGCAATGACTGCACATGGTTTCGTGAAATGGAATCGCCAACAAAGGCCCATGACTTATTCCTCATAAGGTCTAGAAATCTCTCGGAATTGAACCTGGGTAATTCACAGTCGAGTGGACGCCACCTCCAGAAAAGGTAGCCTGAATCGGGACGCCCATTCCTCATACAATTTTGATGACTCTCAACCACATGGCAGCTCTCGTTGGTGTAAGCTGGACCTGATTTGTCAGCTATCCAATCTCCCGTGAATATATCACACTTTTCTGCAACTATATGGCGTCAAAACAAAATCAGCATAATTGTCTGACAGAAGATCATAGTGGGCACTGATATTTAAGGAAGCACAGTACACTGGAATTAAACTCGAAAACAATCCACTGAATATGGAAGGTACTTATTATTATTATTTTTTTATCTGTGCCCAAAATGACAAACTTCTTTGCTAGCAAACAAAAGCTCATAAGAAGAAAGAACTAATTTTCCAAAATAAAAAAGACGGAAGAAAAAACCAACCCGCTATTTTTCTTGAAGGAAACAAAAATAAAGGAAAACCCATTTTCTAAGCTAATTTGCATGTTCTCTCATTCATGCATGCCCTCAAATAAAAAACGAATGGAAAAATTCCTCACCATTATCAGATGTATGGTTTTCATTTACAGGAGAAACAGCAGAAACAGGCGCCTGAGTGGGGACAGAAACCACAGGGGACTCTGTTTTTCTCTCGGAAACAGGGGGTGCCTCTAACTGTGAAGAAATCGTCATCGAATCAGAGGAGAATAGACGAAGAGCGAGACCCAATAAGAGAAATGAGACAGCAAACTTCACAAAGACATGATTTAGTTTGTGGAGTGATAACAGCAGTTTCGAATCCCGTTTCATTGCCTTCGCCATTTGGTGTAGAAAAAGACCAAGAAATCTCTGAGCAGTTGGGGAGAGAGAGAGAGAGAGAGAAGGAGAGGAGACGGTGTATTAGCATGAAAAAATTATTATTGAGGATGTAAAGAGAGAACCAGGTTGCTTACAAGGACGTGTTGTCTCTTTACGCTTCTTTGCAGCGGAGTGATGGCCGAGTGTGGATATTAAAGACTCGAGTCAGATATTGTACCGTGTGATATACGAAAAGAACGTCGGCGTTTTGACCTCACACAAGTTTTAACTTTTATGAATCCATTCACACTTTTTATAAAAGAAATGTTGTGACAGCTACGCACTTTTAAGGCGAAGGAAATCGCTTTAAAATCTTTTTAGAAAAAAACTCATCACATACCCAACATGCAATAGAAATTTAATTTTAAATCTTATATCGATCAAACTCTTCTACAATGTCGTCTATGAGAAGTGGGTGTAAACTGTAAAACGACTTACAATTAAATGTGATTAATTTTTAAAAATTTTTACATTAAAATACATTAAAATAAATCAACATCTTTCTTTATAATTTTGAAAATTACAGGGGCCAAGTTGTTCTTCTGTTATATTTTGGTTTGGAATTAGTTCAAACTTTAAAGCTACGAATGGAAATTTATATATATATATATATAAATTGAGTTATATAATAATAATTATATTTATTGATAGGAATTATATAATAACATTAAACAGTCGGTAAATATTATAAGATTTACTTAACATGCGTTAAGAACTTAAAATCCATACACCAACTCTAAAAAGAGAGTAATCCTTTTATCTTTATTCACCTTAGAACTTGGTTGCACTTCAAATCCAAGGAAACAGAAATAATAAGGAGAATCTTATATATCAGTCACTATTCACTTCTACATCTCACTTTTATATTTTTTTTATAGGGTGTGTGGTGTAAAGTAGTGAATAGTAACTAATGAAAATAATTTTTTAAATAATAAATAAAGACAAAAATAAAAATGGGTACAGTAGATGGGGTACATATGCAGATGAAGAGAGAATATATGTCAACCGGTCCAGATCTAAACACTTATGTTCTGATTATTTTGGAAGCATGTTATTGGGAAAGCCAATCTGATGCGCATGTCCTGTTTGTCATCTAAACATAGGATAGTGACTGCTTTTAGAGTGTTGTTACATCAAAGGTGGACCACATTTTAATATATATTTAACCCATAAAAAAATATTAATAATATATTCCAATTGATTATATTATATGGGCAGGATGATTTACACGTTTAATTAATCAAATGTTTAAAAAAAAAAAAAATTGGGTATGGGGTTCATATCAGTCAAAATAAATAGACCAACCTAACACCACCAACTTATTTAGAGGGGAAGGAAACGATTTGAGAGCTTATACATCTTTATTTATTGACTAAGACTCTTAAACTAACACCAAAAATAATTATTGCTCTCACTTGTATTGGTGCATGCGGGTAGAACAAATTGATAGCTAGGAATTGGTGAAGTATATAATATGAAAGGAGCTTGCTAGTCGTGGCCCTAAACAAAACCTTGTTTATCCATTAAGGGCATGTGGGTTCTTTTAAATAAACCACTCAAAAATTGGCCCAATCTTGCTTGGGGTGCTGCCCATCATTCGTGGGTATATTATGAGGTGATTATGCTACGTTGCTACTTATAGCGAGGAGTACAAAATCACCCCCACCCTTATCTTGTTCCTGTTATCAAATTAATACTTGTGTTGGGATAAAAATGGTTAGTGGTCTCCACTCACAAAACTTACTACATGGTGATACTCGTGTAAAGCCACTTCATAGATAATGGTCATGAGCTCCATTTTTAAAAAATAACCATTCACTCTCAACTATCTAACAGATGCAAAGTTAACACATTACCGACGTTTATGGGCTCTGAANGGGGGGGGGGGGGGGGGGGGGGGATAAAAAAGGATACTCTCACTTTCTTTCTTGAAGTTTTCTAGAGACAATAAAATAGCGTTTAACTTAATCATCGGAGTGTCCTCGGTCCCTCGGGACCCGAAAGGGTCTGGTGAGGAATTTCTTGTTTTACAGGAGGAGTTCAAACGGAGAGCAAGAAAGGAGAGGTACATTCGACCATACTGTTCACATTCTCCCTTGATTGAAAAATGCATGAACAATTTAACGCCATTTGTAGGATTCATTTATCGCTTTCCATATAAAAGGTTGCATGACCAAATAAAGACTAGTTCTATACAAGAGAGCCATCTAGCAAAATTACTCCAAAGAACTACGAACATAAGCCTCTGATCACTATGTTATTTAAAGTTTAAAATAGCATGCATCGGGGTGTGTGCTGCACACATAGGCACTACGCGCCTGTGCAAGCTACATATGCAATCATGAATTCGCGGGTTCAATCCCTCTTCAAATCTCATGGCCCTTCGTTCTTTGTTTGGAATTAGGTAAGGGCAAATTGGGATAGTTTTGAAAATTTGGCTACGTATGCTTCTACCATTATAGATCTCTACTTTAGATTGGTAAATATTCTTGCCTGATTTCGTTGAGAATTTGTAGATAGTATTTGTCAAAGAATTATCGTTTGAATTATCCCCATAAAATGTATCCCTCCACCAAGGTACATACCAACTACTTCTTCCTGGAGACCCACTACCTCTTTGTCTCTCCCAAGAGTTTGAACATGGCAAAATTAGTCTTTTACGCCTCTACATGGTTTAGTATTGTGAATATCTCCAATGTTAAGGATCCAATTTCCCACAACGACTGATCCTTTGTTCCCATTAAAAATTGAGTGGTTGTAAGTGACAAAATTGGTCGATAGTGGGGCCTAGCACTCTTGGTGGCAGAGGCGGGATCCTAGAAGCAAACTGGGTCATAAATTTTGCCATTCCTTGAAAGGACGTTTCTAGATTGAATCTTGGTGGCTGTTGAGTGCGACCACGCCTTCATTAGCATCCTCCTATTGTACATTTTCCTTTTCCTTTCATTATTAATTAGTAGGTTATTAGTTGAAAAACTCAAGAAAAGTTTAGTATATGATTTACATAGTAACTATACATCTAGGAAACCATTTGGTAAAATAAATGAAGACTTATCAATGTAAATCATGTCCAAGAGTTATGCTTTGATACCATATAAGCCGTGACAACCCAAGTTTTCTTTTTTTATATTTACCTAGAAAATGAATAAATAATAGACTAATAATATTTCAATAATTTTTCTTCTATCCAAGTCCTCTTCACTATCCTTTGTTGATAAATCTTGTTTGTTGTAGTATGCAGAGCAATCTAAAATGGAAACTCTAGAGCAACATGAACAACATTGTTAATGCCTACTTGGGTCCAATGCTAGGTATAGGAAAATTCAACTCTATTCTCAATCAATCGAAGAAATATGGAGGAAACCCTTTGCAAACTCCTCTCGTCAGGGTGGTTTAAAAACCTTTATGCACAAAAACGGTCCAGTTGATATGGGGTTCTCAAGTCCAATACACTTGGGCAAACAATAGACATGGTATAGGGAACATTAGAGAGAGGCTAGATAGAAGAGTGGCTAAACATCTTGGAAAATCTAGTTGTAAGCGATTATACGTACTAATACGCGCATCCATTCAATATGATTGGTCAGAAAGTTTATTTTATTGAAAACAGTGCTAATTTGAATTTAGAATATGAAGGCAACAACATTAATACGCAGATTGGTACGCATAGTTGCTTGTATATAGCAAAACTCAAACATCTTTGGACTCTTCTTTTCCCCGTGCAACTATTCAACACCTTCTCATAAGCACCTTTTATCATTCTCCTAGTTTTCTAGATACAATAGGTAAAAAACACATATTCAAATCTTTCAAATTTGAAGAATTCTAGATAAGACATCCTACTTGCCAAATGGTGATTCAAAAAGCTGGGGATACCTCTTTTTCAGGAACACCTGGATTCATTCTTTCAAAATAAAAATAAAAATGAAAGAGGTCAAGAGAGCACAGTCTTGGAATAACTATTGTTTCGGCCATATCCAATCTAACATAAAAATCTGACCCTCTCTTTGTCCGAAATTCAGTCATTTGAGCCAACCCATAACTCCATGCTTCTGAAAGATAACTTAAAAGACAACTTCGTAAAGAAGAAATTCTCTGGTGTAAAAAATCTAGATTACAGTAATTAACAACCACCAATTGTAACACAAAGTTTTTCCATATGTCAACCATGATGAGAGGATGTAAGAATTTTATTGAGAGTTTGAAGATTAGCCCCAATCACTAGGCATCCCATCCCACTAATATTCAGCACATGTTTCTAGAGCATTTCCAAACAATCTATAACTCTTTCAATCCTACATTACTTCCTGATTTGGATGACTTGTTTCCATAAACAATCTTTGAGTTGGGTAATAATTTCCTTTACGAAATCTCTTCTCATGAGGAAATTTTATCTACACTAAAACAGACTCCTTCTACAAAATCTCTTGGTTCAGATAATTTCACAGGTCTATTTTATTAATACTATTGGGATATTGTGAAAACTGATCTCAATGAAGCAATCAAGAACCACTTCACTCATGGGAAGCTTCTCAAGGAACTAAACCACACTCACATTACTTTGATCCCTAAGACTAATAATCCAAACATAAATTTTAACTACTGCTATACATGAGACATAAATCCATTGGCCATGCCCTTTGAGCCCATAAGCCCTAACTGCATAGTGGTGCATACTACCGACGGCTCCGTTGGTTGTGCTATACACAAAAAGAGTAATCAGCGCCCGTCGACTTTGCTAGGAGTACTTTGGCATCAAGATCTGTTTGTTTCGTGAGCCCTAAGTGAGTGGTGTCGTAACCCAAACACCCGACGACCTAGTTGGCACTGTCATCGACACAGAAAGAGTCGACAGCGTCCGACGACTCTTCTGGGAATACTCCAGCGTTGAGATCTTTTCCGACGATAGGATCTATCTCTCGTCAGGCTTTTCATGGAGGTAAATCACGGATCTAGGAGTTCAAATTCGCAACTATCTCCTAGCTGGGAGCAAATCTGCAGTGATTTATCTCTCTCCTCGTCGAGGCAACGGAGAGGAATGGAGCTTGGGATAATCTGGATTTGAAATGGAAGGTTTGATTGAGATGGGTCAGATTGTGCGCTTTTGGGTGGAATTGAAGGCTTTTGAGCTTTCACTAGAAACATGGGGTCCTTCAATAATATTGTGGAGAAGAGTAAAAGGGTTTGGAGATATGTAGTTATGGGTCATAGTGGTATAGGGTGGCAGTTGGCTACGGTGGAAGCAGTGTTATAGGCGGAGATAAACTTAGAATTCACAAAACACTTGAGTGAAAGTAACAGAACTTTCGTGGCTCAAAGTGGCTCCAATGTACATGGTAGATGCCTAACTATTACCGAATATGGTAGAGGAGGCAGGTAGAGTGATCTAGTCATTTTGGAAGGGTACAAAGGGCTAGGTTGGGAGAAATTTTCTGTCAAGTTACGTAAAGCCACTGCTATGTTTTTATCCATTCGTGATGATGGGTCATAGCGGGAAAGCCAGGAGAAGACATCTGGTCATCAGAACATTAATTTGGAGGTGAAACAAACAGACCCAAGTACAACTATGGTGGTAAGACGATCATATGCGACAGCTCTGAAGACGGGTCATGCTTTGGCTACTCAATTTGATATTAGAGACAAGAAGGGGAACTATGAAAGTCGATTTGAGACTAGGTAGACCACGCAAGGTTAGAACCAACAGAAGGAGTCTAACTCTGGCAATATGGTTGAAAGAGAGATGCTCAGTACATTAAAGGAGATGAAAAACCAACTTGTCAATTTGGAGGCAGCAATTGCTTTTTTATTTACGAAATAGACTTGCTTTCAGTTAGAGGTACCAAGGCTATAAGGCCCAATAAGAGGGAATCCAAGATAGACTCGAATTCGTTAAAATTAGATAAAAGAAAAAAGAAAGTCGGGTTCGGCCCACTCCCTATAACCATATTCAGAAGAGTGTGGAGGGTCAAAAGGAAAATAGGGTCATTTGAAGTGGGTTCTACGTCAAGTATCAGTATAGAGACGGTCAAAATAGAATGCCCTCCGCCACATGTTAGCATTCTCCCTAAAGAAATGATGGTTCCCTCATCGGACCTGAATGTAACCCCGAGGCTTGAGGCAGATGGAGGGTCTACTGAAGTGGCAAAGAATGGATCGTTGTTGGGGGGGAGGGGGAAGGGGTGTCGCATCTCCAGTTCTCGCCGAAGAAATGACAACACCCTCGTCGGTGGTGGGAATTGGTGGGTTTGCCACCAACCCAAAACCTCCAATGGTGACCATGGCCTCACCACTCTGACAAAGAGAACTAATTTGTCGGTATCTCTTCAGGCATCTTGTGACAGTAACAATGGTACTGTTGAGGATGGTGTGGAGAGAATTTTGGGCTTGTTGTTGGTGCCTTGCGAGGAGGAAAGTTTAGGGCCTGGTGTTTAGTTGGGAGTTGAGTCTGGGGAAGATGTTCTCCCCTTGATATCTCTTCCTCCGTTAGTTGACTCATCATCAGATTGGATTCTGTAAAAGGTTAACGAAATACAGCGGTGTGTGGGGATTACATGTGGACAATTTGACGACCAATTCACAGCACTACTCACTACTATTGAGGTGGGTAACCTATTGGAAACGAAATTAAGTTTAAAGAAGAGCAGAGAATTAAAACGTCTTACTTGGGCAATCAACTACGATACTAAGGGACATAGTTCAATTCGAAGGAGGATTAGAGGGAGGGCATGAATGTAGCTTTGGGTGCATTATTAGTTTTGGGTGTACTATGTTGTAGAATGTAGCTTCTAGAGGAGTTTTGGGTGGTGTCTTATTTTTTTTTTGAAAACAAGGGGTTGGGGTAGTTACAGTTACTTTGCTATGGAGAGGAGCGTTTTGTCCCAATTGGGCTTAGTGTATACTGGTCATTAGGGGTACTCTATTATGGGCTAGGTTTTCTCTCTTGTATACACCCAGTGTACTTAGTTACGCCTATTGATATTAATAAATTTTTATTTATATATATAAAAAAAAACAATCCAAACATTGTCCAACAATTCAGGCCCATAAGTATTTTTAACGTTTGTTACAAAATTATTGCAAAAATACTAGCAAACAGGATCAAATAAATTCTTCCAAAAATCATTTCACCTAATCAAACGGCTTTTATCCCTGGCAAGCAATTCATGAAAATACTGTCCTCACACAAAATGTATTCTATCACCTAAAAAAGAAACGAGGAAAGTAAGCTTTGATGGCAATTAAAATAGACATGGGAAAAGCCTTTAACTTTATGGAATGGAGCTTTAGTATCAAAGTTCTCAACTGGCTGAGTTTTCATCATATTTGGATCAATTGGATTAGAGAATGTATTTCTACTGTTTCCTACTCAATAGTCATTAATGGGAATTCTCATGGTTATTTTCACCCTTATAGGGGACTAAGGTAAGGAGACCCATTGTCTCACTTTCTCTTTCCTCACTAGCACAAAAGTACTCACTCGGCTCATCTGTAGATAGGAGAGTCTAAGAGACTTAAAAGGTATAAGCATTAGCAAACAAGGTCCTACCCTTACTAATTTTCTATTTGTTGATGATCTTATTCTATTTAGAAAAGCTTCAACCCAAAATGTCCAAAATTTTCTCAATTGAATAGAAGGATATTCCTCTTGATTAGGTCAAAAAGTTCATTCTGGAAAATCCTCAATACAATTTAGCAATAATACCCTGCCTCAAACCATAAGAGAAGTGAAAGAGATTAATTTCAAAATTGCCTCATCCAATGTCAAATACCTAGGACTTCCTCTCTCCTTCAAAGTCTAAAAACGAATTCATTTTGCAGAAATGCAAGGAAAAATATCTCAGAAGCTAGCATGGAGTATATCCTTCCAAATTAACAGTGGCACCAACATAAGAGTTTGGTTTGATCTTTGAATTCCTACACAAAATTCTTTCCAACCTTTACCTCAATCTGAATCTATCTATAAGGCTCCTTCCCTATGAATTTCTGAGTTAACCTTAGAAGAGCCAAGATGTTGGAATACCCTTCTTTTACAAGCCCTTTATCACCAGGATACTCTGAACATAATCCAAAAAATCCCACTTGCTCAAAGTTATTTTCATTCCATTAGAGACAAAACAATATGGGTTCATCATTCATCGGGGGAATCCTTGGTAAAAGCTGCATATGCAGCTATTACCCTAAACTCAAACAATCAACAATCCCCCATTCCATCCGCTCTTTGGAAGAATCTCTGGAAACTAAAAATTCAAGATAGATTAAAGTTTCTTGTTTGGAAAATTCTACGCAATATCATTCCAACCAAGTCTTTGTTCAAAAACTTTATTCCATTAAATGAGGGCCAATCTTGCTCCAATCTATAATATGGATGAAGAAACACCGAACCACTTGTTCTTGAAGTGTTTTTTTACAAGAATTTTGTAGAGACAATCACCTTGGCCTCTGAACATCTCTTGCTTTGCTGATCTTGGCATTAGTAATTGGATTAAATGCATTTTATCTCCCTCTAAATTTCTCAGCCTCCCTATTAGTGAAAGTCATTGGTTTCAACTGTTTACCATTTTGGCAATGTATAATATCTGGCATTTGAGAAACCAAATTGTCAATGAGTCAATCAACCCAGTTATGGAAACCTTTGTGACTAGGGTTCTTAAGATATACAAAGATCATTGTAATGCTTGGGACAATAAACAATTGACCAACCCTCAGAATTGGTAGCCTAAGACCATTTCTTATTAACATTTGATGTGGCTGTAAGAGACATAGGTAGCACAACAATGACAATCTGCAGATCAAAAGAAGGTTTTCTAAAATTTGCTATAACTAGTTTCATAAGAAGTCAAGACCCCGAACCAAGGTGAAGCCACAACTTTGTATATAGGCATAAAAGAGCCAAAAGAATATCGGATCACAAAGCTTACAATTGGAGGGGATTCCCAAGTAGCAATCCAAGCGATTGAGGAACTAGAAAAAGTTTCAGATTGGACAATAGAGCCCATAGCCACGGACACTAGATTCCTATTACAATCTTTTGAAAGTTGGAATATTAGGAAAATACATTGAAGTCATAATCAATGCACATATTCCACTGCGTAATGGCAACTTCCAACAATATCTAAGGAAGTATTCCTCTTATCACAATCCCTGCATGCCTGCTAGATTTTTTTTAATAGTGGTAAAGATCCTCATTTTATAGGCCTTAAATTCAGTACTCTTCTAATTTTGTAATTTGCTTCTTCGTATATATGGATGCTACAAAAAATAAATCCATCATAAATTTTGTCATTATGATGCACCAATCGTGTTATTTTTGTTTGTTTATATAGAAAATAGCATTCTATGTTCGTAAAAAAAACTCAATAATCATTTCTATGAAGCATAAGGCGGAGATCTTGCAGGAATTGAGGCATACAGAGAGATTGATGGTGCTACTCATACTGTGGTGGTCATAGCTTAGCGAACAGGTGGCCAATCAATCCTCGTAATCCCTTGTGGCTTGTAGCATAGCATCTGTGCCACTTTTCCCTTCCTTGGCCTTCTCGAAGGTTGCTCCAGTATGCACCAAAAACTCACTTGAATTGACCTCACCACTTCCTCCATATCTACCTCATTTTCATGATGATGATTACCCAACAACCTTCTGTCCAAAAGTCCCTTCACATCACCCTTCTCAAATTCTTCATAAGCCCATAAAGAGAACCTTTTCCAATTCGTTTTTGCAGATACTTCAAAGTTCCTTCTCCCACTTACTATCTCTAACAAAATCATGCCAAAACTATAAGCATCAGATTTTGTTGAATGGAAGATTTGCCTGCCATTATAGTGTCAAGTATCCTCTAGTGCCTATGACGCTTGTCATGGTTCTATGCATGTGGTCTAGCTTTGCAAGACCAAAGTAGGTTGTGTTTGGTTGTTGAATCAAACTCAACTCATCTTAAACAAATCATTAATCTAAGATTGTAAATGAACTAGTCTGTTCAGTAGCCTACTCGATACTCGTCTAGTTAAACTCGAATCAAACTCAACTCGTGTAAAAAAAAGCTAAACCATGAAAGCAGATACCCGCTCGATTAGTAAATGACACATATCCAACTAAACTCGGCTCGACTAGACTAAAGCTCGTTAAGGCCCACACGTTTATGCTTGAGTCAACTCGTTAGTTCGACTAGATTAAAAGTCATTCATATATTGATATATATATACACACACATACACCTATGTATATATATATGTATTAGCTAATAATATAATCATAACACTTTTATAATTAAATATATAATATGTAACCTAATTACTTATGCTTATATATTGAATATGCTTCATAGCTATATTTTATAAGTTTTACAATATTTAGTCGATAAGATTTAATAATTTCATATACTAGTATGTGGGAATCATATATGAAATAGATATATGCTATCATATTATGTGTATATATTAATAACTTTTAAAATCTTATAATTCAATAGAGGTTCTTCTTGTTAGTTGTACAAAAATAATATTAGATTTTTTATTTATCTAATTTGTTAATTATTAAATCTTATTAAAAATAAATAAACAACTCGAGTCGAGCTCCAAGTTGAAAGTTTAGCTTACCGAGTTGAGCTCGAACAAATATTAAATAAAAATTTTGAGCTTGGGCTCGAGCTCAAGTTTTTTTTATTCAAGCTGAGCTCGTCAAGCCAAAGACCGGCTTGGCTCGACTCGATTACAACTCTAGATGGGACCCACTACTTTTTCAATTGTCTATAAAAAAATTAAATTTATTTCAACATACTTCATAAATTTCAACCTAAAAGGTTAAATCATCTCAACCTAAAAAAATTAAATCTATCTCAATGAGACTCACAAAATACTATTATTCGCAACTTAATTCAACTCAACTCATATCAACATTCAAACGTAGCAGAGAATTTTTTGCAGTATAGTTTTCATCCAAGAGAATTTTTTATGGTTGTATATCACATGGGGAGTGCAATCTCGACACACATTGTGAAGGTATGTGATTTCCCTCGCAGTGCCAAGAGCAATGCTGAATCGAGACTCCCAAATCAACAATTTTCTTCCCAACTTTTCATTCTCGGTTTGGAAAAGGAAAGTATCCGGAGACTTGTTATGCATGAACTCATACGCTAAAAGCCTGTGGCGCCCTTCACAACAAAAACCAACCAATCTCACCAAGTTTAGATGATGGGTGCTACTTATAGTTGCACCTAAGCCTCATTTAGTCAATTTAGTTTGTACTACCAAAGGACGAAATTTAATAGTATTACATAACCCAAGCATAACTCGGTCAATGTCACATCTATCAGTTAAAAAACCCCAAGATGACAGAAAAAGTATTATGCGGTTGGCTATAGCAGATCATCTTCCATCGTTGTCAAAGGATTTGTATTAGTGCAAAATAAAATTTCAACGGTATTGGATTGATGCAAATGAATGGCTCCAAGAGAGTGAATATATCTATTCACCAAGGATGATCAGGAGTCTGGACCCATTCCTTCTTGCTGTGTTTGGTTGTTGAACCAAACTCAACTCATTTCAAACCAATCATTGATAAAACTCACTATTTTTTCAACTTTTTATAAAAAAATTAAACTCATTTCAACCTACTTCATACATTTCAATCTAAAAAGTTAAACTCATATCAATTTAAAAAAGTTAAACAAAAGTTAAACCTATCCCAACGGAACCCACAAAAGATAAACAATATTTGCAGTTGTGAAGTACACAAGCACCATGCAATCCTTTTGAAAAAGGTGAGTAAATACTAGACTCGCATGAAAAGAAAAACTAATTTTTTGAATAGTACTACTATTCACAACTCAATTCAACTCATCTTAATATCCAAACGTAGCCTGCACTTGACTACCAAGGCATTCTGTGAAAAGTCAAGTCCATGACTAAGCTCACATTCGCTTATCTAATCTGCTTATAGGATAACAAAATTGACAAATATGCTATAGAAATGTTATAGTGGAAATGTAACAACTCTCAAGGGAAAAAAGTATAGCGTGCCAAAGGAAAGAGTAAAAAGAAACATTTCCAGAAATGCATATATTTTCCTTTTAAGGTAGCAATAATCGAAGCCTTGCTTGTTAGTCTCGTTTGACATGCTGAAACCTAGCACGCACAAGGATAAGGCTAAACGACACCACCATGGCAACTAGGTACCCAGCCATTGCTCCATAACTCACACAAATAGGCCATTCCTGCATCATGACATAAAATCATTCCAAACCTCGATAAGAATGAATTACAATGACCCAAATTAATTGAGCAAATGGAACTAAACTATTAAGTTTGAGAACAGACAAGTTGAGCAAACATCTAATAAACGGTATAAACCTTAAAATATATTAAATGAGAAGGATGATATAAGCAATAAACCACATAAACAGAGAGCATCACAACATTTTAATTCTCCATGTTGCAGACCACGATTTTAAAGTTACTTAAAATAAAGTACAAGTAAGTTCAAAAGTATCCCAACCCCATGATACCTTCTATGAAGTCCATCACTCAATGAACTGATATATCTGCCCGTGAATGATCCCTTCAAACTATTTCAAGGATAAGCAGAAGTACCTTGTTTGTAGCTATCGCTAATTAATTATCTCACCCTTCTTTGGACTCACTATGAAAGGTTCACAAAAAGGTTCATCACTCAATCGCTCGTGTAAGACTCACTATGAAAGGTTCGCAAAAAGCACCAAGATCAATGCCAAACTGATGCAAAGGCACTAACCAAATTCCTAAACAGCAAATTCCAAGAAATAAAGAATTTTCCCTTTTCTCAACCAGAACCGGCCACTTTCATATCTACCAGCTGAATCGGACATGATGATATAAAGAGTGCTGATGATCACTAACGCTAATCAACTATTAACATGTAATGTTTGAAGTAGTAAACTACAAATAAAAAAGGATGTAGCACCTGCCATGGCCTTTCCCAATCAAGCGGCATTGGCCAAGCCCCAAGCCAAGCTCCAATAATAGCTCCATGTGCCGGTAGGCAAATCATAAAATCTAAAGATCCAATTGGCTGACAACTAACAGAATAGAAGTTTCCATTATGAAATATTTATCCCAGTTAATGATAAAAACGAAAACATAAGCCCCATTGGCTGACTTAGTTAAAAAAAAACTAGTGATTGGAAACTAACTTTGTGTGTGCAAATATCCGTTGCCAGTCCTTCCACGATGAACCAAAAACAGAAACTGCGGGCACAATCTGCCAAAACCAAAAAAGTATTGAATCTGTAAGAGTCAAAGCATGATAAAAATGAAAATATTCAAGGCCTACGAGAACTGGAACAGACCAGTAGTGAGTTGAGGCAAAAAGCAATTCCAAGCATGTAAATGGTCTTGTATTTCTAAAGTTGTTTATTATTTAACTTGAACAAAAGAATAATAATCAGATATTTTAGAAGAATAGAACACATGTATTTAGGTCTAATAAAACGTTAAGGAATTCCAATCCAGATACTCTGAAATGTTATAATGTTGAAACTGTAAAGCAGGGAAGCGTATTTCATACTTACAGTGAACAATGACATCATCAGAGACCAGTTAATGGTCGTTAAAAAGTATCTGTGTCCAACAAGAGTGGTACAAAATCAACACATATCACGCAATATAACTAAATATTCATAACAACCAACTGAAGAATAAGAGTCCATAGGTTATCAAATTTGAAATAGGTTTGATAGAGGGATCATTTAGATGTATTCAGCCTTCAAAGTTCTGAAAACATAACTCACAGTTGAGGTTGAACAGTCACAACTTATCTTTGAAGTTTATATTCCAGCGCTGAATATCCAATACAATGGGCTTTCATTGCGTTTTCATTAAAAGTTTGGAACATAAAAAAAAATATTCCAAAACAGACAAGGGTGGATTTTACCAGATGGTGATGATTATGGGAAAGAAAAGTGTTGTTTCAGAAAGGAACAAAGGTGTGTGAAACAATTCCATCCAACCTACGATGAAACTTCTATCTTCAAGATTTCTTTTATGGACAAGTAACTTAAATTTTCAAAAGTATTCTGATAAAAATAAAGTCTATTCAGCCCTTAATCACATACTGAGTGCCAACAGGTGCGCCCAATGCAATAGCTCCCAAAGAATTTACTAGAGCCCCTACATAGCAGAAACACAATATATGATATTTCATCTTTTTCCCTTGCAAAGTCATCATGGATGGTGCCTTACCTAGGCAAGTTTAACATGACATTAATAAGGTTTATTGCCCAGTTAATAAAGCACCTGCCTAGGCAAGTAGGCAGTAGCAAAAAGATACATAATCTTTGCATAGGTGCAGTTATGTGTCTTCCTGGTGTATGTTTCCTCTTTTCAAATACTATAGTATGTTAAAGATACAACCCATTTATCAACGGAAAAAAAAGTAAATGCTACAACCTTATCTACACAAATACTCAGTTAATTAAACTAGATTGGTCCTAAAATAATTGAAATGAACATGTGATACCAATAATAGGATACATGTTTTAGTAACTATTATATATTGTGTACAATGTGTTCATATGTGGGCTCTAGCACCCAAAAAAAAAAAAGGTTCTAAACAAGGACGATAATAGTAGATGATATCACTTTTCCAATTAAAACATATTTAGATTCTCCACAACTTGTCAAGTAGATTTCCAATTATTGTGAATTCATCTATAATGTCTACCGAGCGTGCACCAAAGTGCACAAAATTTTAAATATAATGCACAACCTCTAAAACCTCAAAAGCATGGCCAACCTCGACATGACTCAAAAGCATGAATAGTGAAAACCATGGCCAAAATTCTTCCAGCATAACGGTATGAGTTATACATTACCTGGGATGACCCAGGCTACTTGAAAACATTGATTTCGGTTACCAAGGCTATGAAGTGATGGACATTTACTTCGTAATCGAATCACAAACATGTCAAGAGTTAAAGACATTGTGGGGAACAAAGTACTAACCAACAGGAAGTCCTAGTAGCCCTCGTCCCACGGCTTTCAAGTACTGAGAAAGAGAAGTCGTGAGCGAGATATTTAAGGAAAAAAACTCAGTATAAATACAAGACATTAGATAACAAAAACACCGTTATTTACTGAGAAAATAATGAGGAAAAAATTGATTCAAGTTATGAATAAATCCACTGCTCTGAACCTAGCACATACATTTGGTCCAATTGACCAGAGCCTTCCATTCCTGGAAACTAAGATTATTCAATAACATATAACTCAAAAAAAAAAAAAAAAAAAAATCCCACATTTTCACGTTAACCGAACAGATGAAAATAAATATAAACTTTACCGAGCATTCTTCACGATTCTTCCGGTGCCGACTATAGAGAAGAATCACAATTGGGCACTCTATAACCTGATTAATTAAACAAAAAACTAAAATAACAAAAACTAAACAAAAGAAAAAATTATATATATAACAAACAGAAGCATGATAAGAAAGAGGATTTACAGAGATGAGTAGGAGAGTGAGAGAAGGTTGAGAGACGAGGTTGACGGAGTAGACATTGTTGGCCAGCAGACGGGCCAGACCCAGGCCCAGCCCAGAGATCAGGTGTACAGAAAGTGCCTCAAGAGCCGAGATGGAAGGGGAGGAGGGACTGACTTCTGCCTCTGGTTCTGGTTTTGGTTCTGCTGAGGATTTCAAGGACGAAGTCGTCGCGTTGGCCTTCATGTTTTTTCTGTTCGAGCTCCGTCAAGAAAAAAACTTGTAAATAGGATTAAACTGTGGAGAAGAAGAAGAAGAAGAAGACAAAAGGGAACATAGCATAAGATTCCGTATACACATTTTATGTCTATGCGATTAACACTTCTCTTGCTACCACCACTCCAAAATAAAAATAAAAAAAGAACAGAGATCCACAGTGAAAAATATGCCTTCTTTTTTTTAAATTTTAAGCAATTGAAAAAAAAAAAAACAAGAACTTCGAATAAGACCAAAATCGATAGGTAAAGAACTTAAATATATGAATACCCAGGAAAACAAGTCAATTAAATGAAGAAACAACAGGATGCATGCATGAAAAAAATTGAAATACTTCGCATAAGCCACAAGGGTTTGTGTCATATGATATGAGGGCAGCAAAACTCCCGACGAAACGTTGAAACGATCACTAACTGAGATCTGAGAAACAAACCTCTTTATCTCTCGGTCTGTCAATCTGTCTCCTCGTGGCGTATGTGCAATACTTTGCCGTGATGATAGGGGCGTTGATTCATGGGAGGCTGCACTGGAGGATGTAAGAAAGTGGACTTCGCTCTATATGTGGGAGACGGAGGATCGGGGCAGAGTCCCGGTTTCATGGGCATATCTAATTGGGGGCGTAAAAAAAAATTGAAAACCGGTTTAACCGATCTGCGAAAAATCGATTCAAATCGAATGTATATATATCAATATATATATATATATATGTATAATTTTTATATTATAATTATATATTTAATTGCTATTCATATAACATGAAATTTCTATCAAGTCTATTAAGTTTATAACATAAAATTAATATAACATATGATATAACATAATAATTAATCTTATAATTTTGAATATAACATTTGATATAAAATCTAAATTTTAATCTTATGATATAAAATTAATGACAATCTTAAGTACAAACACTAATATTAAGTTATTAATATAAACTTATTTTTAATATATATCAATGATAAATACATTTTTGCTATAGTAAATTATAATATATATTCTTTTTGTAAATACATTTTTACACATTTGATTATATATATTTATATAAAAAGTCTAGAACTTATACTATAGTTAAATTTAATACTATACTAGTATGTGTTAATTATTATAAAATAATATACTTATACTATAATATAAATAGACTAATTGTGACGCCCCAAATTATGTTTGGGATGGGATGGATATCTAAAGCTCGGGGACATGCAACATAAGGTTACCTGCCCCCATTCATGACAATTATAGATGCAATGCACTTAGCATGCAACTAACAATATGTAATATTCGCAATGGATAATTTTTTTCTTTGACCAATACTATGTACAAAAAGTAATGTATCCCAAAAACATAAACATACTTTATGACATTCACAATATAACTACTATCCAAAAGGCTACAGTAATTATCCAACAAGTCTATAACATAATTAGTATTAGAGATAGAACTCCTAAGTATATGCAAAACTATGGTAACTGCTAGGTTAATCCATAGAGTAGCTTGTGCAGCTCGGTCAAAGATGCCATAATACTATTGAGGAAATGGAACATAGAGTGATGAGCTCTACGTCAAGTCGTTATTGTCTAGTCAATCGCTTCCAATCGATCATCTGCAGCGTCTCATAATCCTGGCACATGATTTATCAGTTTGGAGGGAATGGTAATTAGGACTATCATGGTGATATTTGATTACAAATCTTAACAAGTTAATAGAAAACTTAACATAAAGTTTAAATATGCATGCTCGACAATAAAAGCATGAATGCATATATGGTAATCATAAATAAGCATGACGTGACTTGACATATAATATGGTATGAACTAACATGACTTAAAAAGAGCATAGATTGGACTTGAGACTCGATATGACATGAGAAGAATTGAACTGACGTGAACTTAAACATAACATAAAGTTGAACGTGAACTAAACATGAATTGAACTTGAGCTGAATGTGAACTGACTAAAATTGAACATAAACTGAACGTGAAATTACTAAAATTGAACATGAACTAGATTGAACGTTAAATAATGTGAGTATAAACGTGAAATATATGAACTTGAAATCTTGTTCAATAATTAAGTATGATTAATAAAAGTGAAATGGGGGTGCTACACGAGTCCCTTTGAGTTGTGTATCCCTACCGATTACAGCATCACAGCATGGGTATTTGCACCAGTTGTGAGTGCGTTAACATACGTGCCAGCTCATAAGTATCTACACTTGTTGTGGAATACGTAATGTACATATCCCGGGTTAGGTATCTGCACTATTACGAATACAAATAAAATAAAATTGAAATGAATGGGGGGCACCATCGGCGTTAATGCCCTTATTCACTCCAGTGACCAATTAATTAGGCCTTATTTGAAGCCCGTTGAACTTTACTTTTTCAAGCTAAGAGACTTCACACTAGATTCGATGCTCAATTGTGAACAAAAGAGTACAACTAGGATATTATTTCATTCTAGCATTTAGGGTTATGATAAACGTAAAAGGACTTGAATATTATGGAAATATTGGTTTTGACTTACAAAAACTATACTCGAAACATAATGTGACATGAAACGAAAAGGACAGATGAGCTGACGTAATGTAATGTGACATGTATGATTTGACGTAACATGAAACAAACAAAAAGTACGTGACATGACATAATGTGTAACAGATAATATTACGTAATATAACATAACATGTAACATATAACATTACGTAAAGTGTCATAACATGTAACGTATAATATTACATGACAAAATATATCGTATAATAGATAAATATTTTGAATATTATGTGTAACATATAAATATTTTGTGATAGAATATTATGTATAATAGATAAACACGTAGTGACACGACATAGCATGGCACAGATGAGAACATAAGTATATAAACAATAATTCTCTTACATATCACACATACATAGTAATCTGATAGTAACTTAGAAACTAACTTATAATGATTGTCATGTTACGGGTGATTAAGCACGAAACACGAGACACTGTAAGTAGGAATTCTAAAAGTTGAAAACTTTATCACTAATAATTTAGAAACATGAAAAATGCTAACTTAGAGTAAAATGGTAATTTTACTTTCTACATGTGAAAAAATAACCATTTTACTCATAATTTAAAGATTTCGCATCCTAACTCTAAAATCACCAAAATTTATACTCATATAAATTTTATCTTAAACTCAAATATGAACTTAAAAAAATTTAAAACCAATCACAACTATGAAAAACACCATAAGGCCGAAACTTCCAAAGGCCTCTCTTGGTTTTTGTTGCAATTTTATCCAATATCAAAACTCATGATCAAACCGAAATATTGCAACAAGGATCCTCATATCCCAATTTAAAAACATGCTTAAAACATACAACAAAAATATCCTTCACATAAACACAAAATGTCAGATCCATACTTTTAACCAAAACACAAACCTTTGAATCTCAAGATTTTGACCTTTTCAAAACATCTCCAAGAACTCCAAAAATTTAAAATTTTCTTTTAACAAGTCCATAACATACTCCTAAAAAATATCATGCTTTGAATTAACACATAATGTCACAAAAAATCACAAAATCTCACTTGAAGTACTCTGTTCCAACACTTAATAAAAAACATAACTTTTTCTCAACTTTGGTTTGATCAAACACTTGATCTGAAACATACCATCAAGAAATCTTCAAACCAACAAAAGCATATTGCTTAAACATGTGTTGTAAAGTATATCCAAGTATTAAATTTAAAATCACCTGGCTAAAAATAAACTAAAATATAGATATAGCTGAAATCATCAAGCATTTGACCTAACCTAGTATTCTCTTGCATAAAAATTATATCTTTACAAATAAATTCTTAAAATTTTCAAAACAACATCTTAACATGTAAATACAAGGCTTAGAATAATCAAATAAAAATATCAAAACCATTGGAGTAAGATTAAACCAAAAAAATCCAAACTTTCTTATAAAAGAAACTATTTTTTTCTCCTTCTAGTTTCTAAGTTTCTGGATCTGAGAAAATATTTCATCAAAATCTTTAATCATGAAAATTATATTTAGAAGAAATTTATATAAACATGTTGACAACACTTCATTCTCACCAATATTTGTCTATTAGTTTGGTCAAAAACTCTAAAATATAACACGGTCTAGATTATCGCCCAGATTGATCTTTCTATAGTTAAAATAACTTTTTACCAACCAAATGAATATGAAATAAAACAAAAAAGTACTCATGGAAACTGGACTCAAAGAGGAACAATTTTTATGAAAGAAGCTTAGTGAGATAATACTTACAAGGGCTTAAAAAATGGAAGGAAAAAAGCTAAGAAATTTGTCCTAGAGAGGACTCTAACTGTTCTCTCCAAGAATGGAAATGAAAAGGGATGAAATGAGTGAAAGGATGACTAGCACTCATAACACACTTCTGAAGAGTGATTTATGGGCTTGAGTGACATGTTGATGGATGGTGATTATGTCACAAACAGGTGCAAATAGTGAGTGGGAACGGGCTGTTGCTATTGCCGTGTAGAAGGGAGGTGGTGAGGTGGATTTCCCTCTCAGATCAAGTGACTATTTGGAGCTGTCATGGGCAAATGTTGGTCTACCATGAGTGGGTGGAAACTTCCTCCAGAAGTTTTGCCTAGGTGGCCAAAATTTTTGGAATTTAAACAAGTGGAGTTCATTTTGGAGTTTAAAGATGGTTTGAAATGCTATCAAGCCCAAATCTAATTTTTTTTGACCCAATCAAAATTTCAAGTTTTAAATTATTGGATAATGAGGTCATAACATGAATTTGAGGGATTAATAGCATGTGATAGTGATTTAATCAAGTGATTAAACACAGTACTGAAAATTGGATCCAATAAGGTTTTGAAATCAAGTTTGGGGTTTGGAGTAACTGTTTAGGGGTTTCGGTTTCCTTCAAACTTTTTGAGGTTCAATTTGGATTTCAAATGTTAGAGTTTCACTAGAGTTGAAACTCTCTTTGATTGGCACAAATTGGATGATTGGATGGAATAAGATTTTGCTTAGGTGGTAGGATCTTATACCTTGATTTCCTTCACATTTCCATCTCACGGTTGCTCTTGGTACCAAGTGTACAATACTATTCATCAAGTGTGGCTAAAATCTTAACAAGTGTCTAAATAAAATTTTTCTAACCTAATTTCGACGTTCCACGTTGTGATTTTAAATAAATGCACTTGATGCTAATATTGAGGTTATTATTCACTACGTGAAAGTGAAAATAAAATTTATATTGAAAAATCTAAAATATACATACTAACCTAGCTGTGCAATTCGTTTTTTGAAATTCAACTCCAAAGTGCCTTGAAATAAACAAACGCGTTCTCGAACAAGCGTTTCGTCCAAAAACAAAAAATGTGTTTATTATGCCATAAAATCATAAATAATCAACTGAGTTTAATGACGCAGACCACATTGCATCCTGAAACTTCTAACTACCTCAAATAAATAAAATCACGCTTTTGGCACCATATTGAGTGGTAACACTGATTATGTTAGCAGACTAAAATCTGTGCAATTAGTTGAATCGTGAAACTTATGAAGTTTTCATAAGGTTCCTAAGAACATTGGTATTGAATTATGCAAATGCAAATAAAATGGATAATTTAGTTAATAGAAGATAAAAATGACCTGCATTGAATTATGCAAATGCAAACTAAAATGACTTTCAGCTACAGTAAATTAACTCTTGTGGTTATATTTGACCTTCACTGTAGCTCAACCAAATCTATTAAACAATTATTTCTGAACACTCTCTCTCTTCCCACTATTGAATTGCATTTTGGTTGTGAAAATCATCCCCCCATCCAAGAACCATGTGTGAGCTCGTCCTAGTCATTTGCTAGCAAGTAGTTCTACCAACCCCCAAAAAAAAAAAAAAAAAAAAAAGAGGAGTTCTACGGTTCTACTTGTGTTGCAATTGGGTAGGATGTTTTTATTTTTATTTTTTTATTTTTTATGGTTCTACGTACCTTGTGCTCGTCCTAGGTGTTTTTTTTAAGATGAAAATATAATAGATATGTGTTTTCTTTAATGGTATTGTATGAAATATTTAGAATATATTTGCTGCACTCGAGGACCTATCCACACATTTATCCAAGTCTCATATTGTATAATATTAATATTTTCATATAGCTCTTAATTTAGAAAAAAAAATTAATAGAACAAAAAAAATATTGAAAAAATAAATTTATAATATTTTATTATTATTTTGACTAATATATGGATAATCCAATGTGGAAATAAGTTTTAAATGAAATAGCTAAATGCAAAATCTTGTCATATTATGCAAATTTTGCATTTGCATATGCATAATCCAATGCTAATGCTCTAAAGCCTATAGAAATTCTACCATTGAATTTCTAGCAGGCTATTACATTAATAGTTTAGCATATGTAAACTTAATATTGTCACTAATATAGATAATCCATAAAACCGAAAAAATAGGAAGATTCGGTTTCAGTAGGAAATCAGTCCAGCATTGGTTCTTAAATTTTTTAAAATTGGTATATACCGGTTTAATTGTAAAAAATATACAAAATAGGCCAAATTGGACTTGTTAGACCGGTTACACTCTTATATGGAATATTGTAATTTCAAAGTAAGGAGTGGTATATAACGAAGGAATTATATAAAAATAATTTCATAAATTGTCATGGTTTTATCTCATATGTTAAATTTATTTTAAAATAAAAAAATTTTACAATTTGACGGATATTATCGAGGCACATTAATTTATGAAATTATTTTTGTATAATCTCTTTATGGCTATAATATTTCTTTTTTAAAATTATGTGCATTTAGGTTCTTTTTTTTTTTTCCCATTCTCTTTTCTACAAATATTTTTCCCTTGTTTGTTTTAGGGGTGCTTCCCACTCATAGCGGGCGGGCAACCAGCACCCCCGCATTGGGGCAGGGCAAGTTTTGCCCCGACCTCGTCCCCATCCCGCGGAGGGGTGACTCCATCCAAATATTGAGCAAACGACCTACAATTCATCTGCCCACCTGTGATCATGGGCCTCAATTAGAAGTTGAAACAATGAGGGTGATGGACTGCTCTAACTATGAAGATGGAGGCGTGAGCGATCGGCGGCGATGGAGAACAAGTGAGAAGTTAGTATTTCAAAGAGACTAGAGAAAAGTTAGAACAAGAAAAACTCTTAGCCTGAGAGTGGAAAGTGAGCGACGGCAACGGTGATGACGCAATGACGGTCGAAGAGAAGAGACTTAAAAGAGCATACAAGAGATTTAAGGGATAGTTATACTGAGTCTAAACGATGTCATTTAAGGAGTTTAAAGAGTCATTTAAGGAGTTTTCTTAACTCTTTAAACAATGACATTTTAATATATTTTATTTTCTTAAAATGAAATATAAAATATATTATTATATATATGGGTCGGCGGGTGGGGATTCGCACCCAAACCCTGCCTACATGTTATCTCTTATTTAAAGAAATCGTTTGCCTGACCGCTTGATGCGGGGGCCGGGTAGACTAGGACTGCACCCCCACCACCCATAGTTATCCTTTATTTAGCCTTTTTGTTGATAAACCACTTCATGGTTATACTATGATTCTTGGTGGATGAGCTTCAACAGCGCTTAAAATAATTTTTTTTTTTTTTTGAATTTTAGAGTCCCATAGAAATTAAAATTTAATTTTCACAGAAAAAGACACATAATATGGATCATATATTTTAAAATTTAGAGTCCCAAAGAAATTAGAGCTTAAGAGTTTCATAGCAAAAAATATATAATATGGATAGTATCAAATATTTATTACTTTTGGTTCGTGTGACTCTTCTACGTATTTTTTAGATGTTTAATATATATTATAAGATTCCTTTCATTTTGTACATGGTCTATTTATTGTGGAGAAAATTAATCACTTTCAAGACCAACATTAAATTGCAATTCTAGTATTATAATAGTAATAATATAGGAAAATTTTATACATCATACGACCAACCTACTTTCATTCCACTGAGTAAGATGTGACACATTTATCACAATTAAATAATAATTTATTACATACTTCTTTATCATCTAATGGTGATAAATGTGCCATAAACTACTTAATATGATCAAAATAGAATGAAAATGTGGTGTATAATATTATTCAATAATATCAGAAGAAGAAAGATGAATGAAGAATTCATCTTGCGTAACAATAAACCATCAATATATATACCCACATGGCCATAAAGAAAGCAAACCCATAGGTTTGGTATATATAACTCTTTGAGTGAAGTCAAGTTAAACTCCGTTTCTTTTTCTGTTTTTCATCAATGCCATTGTATTGAGGAAAAGGTATTTTTATCCCTTTGACTTTTAAGAATTCCATTTTGAAACCAAAGTATTTAGAATGCCATATCAAAGCAATTAACTGAATTTCCATTTGATATCCAAACTTACCTTATGAAGCATCATATATATATGTTTTCATCCACATGTACATCCTTTTCCAAAAGATCTAAGGTAGGAGAGAATAGAAGTCATTACTCTATGCACCCTTCATGTGTTGCATTCTTATACACAAAAGAGCTCCTCATGAGGCGTATAGACGGGTCACAAAAAGCCTAAAAACAAAAGTAACACGTAAGAATTGCAAGCCTGCCTTGTTGATAATGAAGATTTGGTGCGCCCGAGTGAGTGCTTTAATACAATCTGTTATAGTAAAGATAGGGAGTTGAGGTGCTTGAGCAGCGATCGAGGGAGACCTCGCAGCTGGTGCTCTAGGTCAAGTGGCCAGGTTTCCAAGCTCTTTGTCTGACTAGAGTTGGTGATCATTGTGCGTCCTCTTTGTTTCACTTATTGTCCCTAGGCTCTTGTTTGGGTTTGGATTGCCCTAACTTGCTTGCAAAGAGTTTTTCTACTTATTCATCCTTTGGGAGTCTTGTGGAGACTTGAGGAGTTTTATGGGAAAAATTCCAAAACCCAAATTGTTTAGTGAAAATAAAATACAAATAATGAGTTTAAGGGAAGCAAACTGGCCAATTAGCTACTATTGCCGAGTTTAAGGCTTAGGGTTTGCCATCTTTTTTGGCTCTGAGGTGAGAACTATTGCTCGCCCAAGCCTCTAGTGTGTTGGGTCAAGCATCGTTGCTCGCCCGTGATTATTTATTGTCGCAAGGACTCCTTGTGGCTTGGGGGGTGAGCATTGTTACTTGGTACGGTTTTTCCTTCTTGTTTAGGGGCGAGGCGAGTTTTATTGCTAGGTGATATATTTTCCTGTTTTTAGGGGTGAGCAATGTTGCGCAAGGGTGAACATTGTTGCTTCCCTGCAGTTCTTTGTTGCTCGCCGAGCGCTCAATCTCAATCGAGGGTGAGCATTGCCGCTCACTGCTATCCTTTCTCGTCTCTCTGGGCTTTCCTTGTTAATCTATGCTGACAGTGTGCCAAGTTCGTTGTTTAGGGCGAGCTTCATGTACAGGCATGCTAAGTGTCTGCAAGTTCATCCATGCGCTCCTTTAGGAGTCTCGTGGAGACTTGAGGAACTTTATGGGGTGACCATCCAAAACTCAAACTTGTTAGCATAGGTACAATTGAAGTCTCGTGATGAAGGTGAGCAAACCGACGGGAGCTTCATTTGTCACTTCCTCATTGCTCACCTTCTAGCGTGCCGAAGGTAGATGAATGTTTATAGTCTCGGCAAGCTTCATGTTTACTTGCCTTTATCATTACTCAAGCGGCCATCATTGCTCCAAGACAAGCTCCATTGGTCCCAAGGGGAGTTCCAAACACTAGCGAGCTAATTGGTCGCCAGGCTTGTGCCTTGGTTTGCTTGCCCGAGGCTCTTCATGAGTGAATGGGCTAAGTATCTGCCTTTTTTGTTACTCTAGCGAGTTTGTTACCATTCATACCAAAGGCAAGGAAAATTAGAATAATATAATATCATGGTTTCGAAATATTTATACGCGCATGCATGGGCTATTCACCATATGGCCAGAACCCGACCCCACTTTCCACCTGTAAATATGGTGAACACCCCATGCATGCCTTATATTATAAATTAATAGTTTGAATCACGATATTATATTATTCCAATTTTCCTTGCCTTTGATGCGAATGGTCACAAATTCCATACTTGAATATATATATATATAATATATATATGTATGTTACTTCCTATCCATTTAATTCGTAAAAATTCTTCATATATGAATTTTAAATTTTGGCATGAAATTTCATACATATATATATTGTTTTCTTGTACTTGATACATAAAAGAAATTTATTTGTATTTGTGTTTTTTTGCGTATAGGACGAAATCATATTATATATATGGATATTAAAGATATATATCAAGAGATTTTGGGATATTACAAATTTATTTGTAGTTAGAGAAAATATTTTTAAAAAATAGAAAATTAAGAAAAGATTACTTAAATGATATATAGAATTAAAAATAAACTGATGTATATTATATTATAAAAGTTATTAGGTAAAATAGAAAAAGTTGGGTTTGATGAGGTATATTTTATAGATAACAAGAGGCACAAACCATTGAGAGTACTCTAACAAGAAGTCACAACATATAGGCTGTAAAATTTTTATCAAAAAACAATTTCAATGTCATTGCATACATTTATTAATGCTACATTATATACCAAGATAGTTTGATGAGTAAGAGAAAAAGGGGTGTGATGAAGAAAGGAAAGGGGGTATGACTTAATTATATGTCACAATGGTGACATAGACAATCTCAGATCAACCATATATGTGTGTCACTACAAGGAAAATGGGTTTTACCGGCGCCACAAATTCGCCGCTAAAAGCCTTAAAAACGCCGAAAAAAAAAATTCGCAGCAAGTCTTGAGTCGCTGCAGAATGGTTGCCAAAAAGTCGATGCTGATGGTTATATGCGTCTAATCAAGATAAAACGGCAGGAAAAAGTTTATTTGCAGCGTTTCCCAATTTGTCACAAATAGGCATTTAGCCGCTGGGAAAAAGGACTCCACCAGGTGAGCTTAAGCGCTGCAAATACACAATAGCGTCATTAAGTCATCGCTGCAACAAAAAATAAAACGCCGCAATTAAAGGATATTTTGCAGCGTCTTGCATCCATCGCTGTGAAATACAATAGCTTTCGCATCGTTAAACTATCGCTGCAATAAAAAAAAAACGCTGCAATTAATTTTTTTTGCAGTATTTCAAGCCATCGCTGCAAATTTGCAAACCTTTAACAACGTTTGATTGGTCGCTGCAACTTCAAACATAATCGCTGCAATTATTTTTTGCAATGATTTAAGCACCGATGCAAATATTCTTTGACACGCTGCAAAAAAGACTTGCAGCAGTTGACGAATTGCGTTGCAAATAATTGCTAGCGGCGAGATTTGATCGCTGCAATTGAAGAACTGTTTTGCATCGGATGTTATTTCTGCTGGGAAAAGGAATTTTTGGTGGTGTTGTTGTCGTTGCGAAATATTTTTTTCCTTGTATATTAGATCAGGTTTCTTGCGGCGTTGCATAGAATCGTCGAGTATGAAAGCTTTTTGCGTGGATTATTTTCGCTGGAAATGTCATATGTAAGTCGTTACTAGTATGTGGCCTAGTTCCAGCGTTTTTGGACTCTCGCTGGAAAATATATTTCTTCCTGTCGAATATTGGAGCTCGCCACTTCTTGGGATTAAAGCAATACTCATGACTTTTTCCCAACCACATTCCCATTTCATTGTAACTGTCCTCAATAATATTAGATCATTTAATTTCTGGCAATAAATTACTAATGTAAACCAATGTCTACATCTCTTATACAATGTTTATTTTCCTGATCATGTCAATAGCATCCATTCATGATTGTGGGAATAATATTTGTGCGTTGAACCTTGCTGGGACAATTCCAAACACATGATACACTACTGCCCTTTAAACCTGTTTATGAAACTCCTACCTTTCATAAATTGATAAATATCACATGGCTAATATTATAAACAATAAAACATTCCCACACTATGAATAAACACAATATTCATTCATCAACTGTCATAAATCCACCACTACACGTACATTACATTTCCAGACAATCAATATTAAGCTAGGTAAGTTTGCCAAATATTAGGCACTGACCAACTGTCAATCCAAACTGTTCACTCGGCACTGACCAATTACAACACATTAAAACTAAGTTTGCCTATATCTTCCAAACTTTCATAAACCTGGGCAGCAAGCAATATAAATTTTGCATCGGGGCTGGCTGAGTGAGGAAAATTTGTGATTGAACAGCACTCCATCACAGCGAAAAGGTATCTACTGTCATGCATATTGTTGCTGAATTACATCTTCTAGTAAAAAAGAGGCTTACCCACAACATGGAAGGTCTGGCTCCTTGCTAAGATGATTAGTACAAAATCAGCATCAACGCTAGGCTCCTCTGTGAAACAACCACCTAGTGAAACAAACAAGCAATAAGAGGGAAAGCCACCGGAAATACTATCAAATAACCCAATGGAAATTATACTTTCTCAATCATCTATATACCTGCCCTTTGGAAGAAGCACATGACTGCCATTCAATTTGACTCAAGGAAAAGAAGTATAATTAATTGCATATACATCTTCAGAATGCATCACATATTTATCATCAGCCCATAATTAGCCAAACCCACTTAAACTTTCTTCATTAGACTTTTCATTATTCATTACTCTACAATAATTATAACACATCCCCAATGCTCACACAACCCTTATTTCGAGCAACTTTACTGACATGATTTGTTATATTATTCACTCCCATACATCTAAATACTGATACTTTCTGAAATGTACTGGCAGCAATTTTATCTGCATGTAAAACTGAGAGTGAGCTAGGCATTTCTGATTTATAAACTAAAAACTGCTATAAGCATTACAAGGTATTAAATGGATAACCTTGTCTCCACAACATCTTATCTGCAAGTATGTTTCCACTAAGCTCCTAGTGTCATCTTTGTATGAAAACCATTATGCAAGCACTGCATAGTACCTGTAAGTGTAAGTAGAAATATTATAACAGCGTGTTAGTATGCCAATTCTTATGATTTCTACTTAGAAACTATTCCATAAATAGTTTCCCACCTGATTTTACCTATAAAAAAAATTAAAAATAGTAAAAACATGCAAAGAATCACCTGATTTTAAATTTTTCAGGCCACATACCATATGACCAGGTTAGACGTATCTTCTAACTACTATGATCATGGCCCATACCAGATGTAATTCACTTAAATACAAAATTCGCATCCCAGTTCATGCATCCAAATAGTTAAACAGTACTTATAATCACACACTATATCTTCTAACTACTTCATGCATTGACTGCCCATGAACACCATGTTTGGTATCTCCCAAAAAATCTGTGATGCCCCAAAACATAATTACATATGGGCATTTCACTTCAAAAAACTACACAAAAAACCCCCACAAAAGTTTGTCTTCATTGCTGCCCTATGCAGCTCCATGAGTCTCTCTCTGAGACTCAGCTTGTGACCTTCCTGACATCAGTCCATACAAGCACTTCTCATACTCTTGTTGCCTCTCCATAAGTACTCTAAAATCTCCCTTCAACTCCTCGAATTGAGTCTTGTAATACTCAGCATCTTTTTTATATCTTTCCACTTCTTTAGCATGACGTTTCTCCCGTTCACGATCATATTGTCGTGTAGCTGTGGGTATTACCATCTCGCCTAGACCTCTTGCATAACCTGGTCTATGGCCTAGTACATCCCTAAATACAGAAGCTGCTGCCTCTTCAGTTCGTTGCTCAGGTTCTATACCTTCCATCCTGTCAACCATTTGCTTCTGCACAGAGTATACATAATTCTGTAAATTAAACCCGAAGGTTGTTCTTTACCACAATGTCAGTGAAGTTACTACAAACCAATGTGTTAATGATAGACCATAAATTCAAGCACTAGGTATATTAAAATTCTCACATAAAGCTCTTCTGTCGTGGATGTCACGAATCTGTCTTTACTCCTAGACCAACGGACTTCTTTGTAAAAATCGACCAAGTTTGTTGTAGTCGACCGCTGTGCAACAATGAAGCATAAAGAGAAATCTTACATACAAAAATTGCACGATTCCTAAATTTATCAAAAAATAACAGCCAGCATCTTCTTCCATGTGCCATTCTTTGATTAGTGTGCAGTGTTGAAAAACATGATGACAAAGCAAGCCATTATAATAAAGAATGGAGTAGTTAATAAACTCAAAGTCTCAATACACATGAAGATTTTGAGTTTTCATCACTTTCCACTAAGTATTAGATTATATAGTGGTCTGTTGGAAGTAAACTGGGTAGCTGCTAATGCCATTTGGCACATGCCTGGCATTAATTTGCATGTACATTCTGCAGCAGTGAAGTTTCAGTAATTCTTTATTGGGGTTTCTTGATTACTGACATTGAAATACGGACCAATGTCATTTGTCTACTTATGGTTTTGGTAGAAGGCTAAATATAGGTTCTTATGTTTAGTGTAAGTCTATTTTTAGTCATTGACATGCTATTGGTATGTTAATAAACAGAGGATACCTTCTCCTCCAAGACTATCACAAATGACTTTCTCCCGGAGGTGTGATTGGTTTTCAGCTTGCCTCGATTCTCTTTGTTTTGCTTTGACATTTTCTACAAATACAATAAAAAAGGAGAACTTTGAAGATCCAAACCATAATGGAACAAATACTCTTAAGAACTAGAACTATCATAAAAACATTAGTTTTTATGCTTGCATATACCTTGAATGCCTCACTTCCCCATCTACTACATAACTTCACCCATACTAAATTAGATATGGTCAATTCAGTCCCACCAGCCAATGCTTCCTCATGGCTACCATATGACAAATATTTTTTGTGCAGCTGATGGTGGAAAGCGTTGAATCGCTTACGCAATTGTTTCCACACCGTCTGTCTATGATTCACCAATTCCCAATCTAAAATGAAGTCAGCCTAAACACATGAAGTTAGTAGTTTCAACCAAAATCATTTAATACAAGCTAAAGCATACCCAATGCAAGTTAAATAGAAACTTACCCGGACACGTTCAATCAGTTCATCTTTCTCTACTGTCGGAACATCAGTCCATCGTGCGTGACTCATGTCCGCATGATGCTTTAATATCCATGTGACCCGTGTGGTAAATATGTTAGCATTCTCACAACAGGGGGCTGTTGTCCCATCATTAATTTTGAGTGGTATTTTCCCGTGCTTTTGAAGCTTATCAAACTCAATGCATTTGGCGGGACCTCGACCCTTCCTCATTTTTTCAACATTTGTTGGTCTCGGCTCCAGAACAGCTTCACCTATAAGGAATATCAAACTTAATTTAAGTATAAGTTTGACTTTTGATTAGCAAATTTTAAACCAAACATGTATATAAACTGTTAAATATTCAGCACACTACTGTAAGCATAATAAAAGAAGCAACCATTCTCATCTCTACGTGTGTGGGCATCCAATATTGGATGCACAACTTCTGTCTCAGGAACTATGCTTGGAGGCTGAGTTGAATCATCAGAGCTATCCTCGTTGCCATTTTCGCTTGGGGTACATGATGAAATTATTGGAGGATGAGGCCGTGGATGCCTGCTGTAAGGCCCAGTGCGTCTGTAGCCTCCACCTCGTCTTAGCCCGCTTCCTCGTCCAATTTGTGCCATATATCTTAAACTTGAAACTGCCTATTATAATCACAGGCCATATTTCAGTACTGAATATAGACATTTAAGAGTGATGAAGGGTCTTTTAGTGTGATTCAACACTTGAAACAACCTAATGAAATTAACAATTAAGTTTTAACTCTAATAAATATATATATTAGAACACTATGCTTATATATATTCCAATATTACTGGAGTTGATGGAAAGTGACGCCCTATCTAGCTGATACGCTGTCACCCAGCGAAGGGACAGGTCTCTATATGCAGCCTACGCATGGAAAATTACCTTATCAATGCACCTGAAGGACATGCTGCTCCATTCCCTATGCCAAATTAATAAGGGCTACTACCTTTTTGCGTGTGTGTAATTACCACATGTTAAATTAAGCTGGAAGCTGGTGCAATCTGAATCAATCAATGTATCATCGTATGTCATGGATACATAGCCATCACTCAAGGTCCGGCTCAAAAGGTTGTAGGGCCTAAGGCAAAAACTTGGAGTGAGACCTTCTTAATTTTAGAAAGTAAAATTCAATAAATGTATTGAATTTTTTATTGACCACATTGCATTTTTATGTAAAAATGTTTCTTATTGTTTTGCAAAGCAAAATTATTAATGTTGAAGATTTTATACCACCTTCTCAATTAATGACCAAGTTAATCTTTATTAGAAAATTACCGGTTTAGAAAGAGTTTTATCAAATTTAGTTTTACAAGATGCGTTTTAGATTCTTAACATTAATTATAATCAGATTTGTTATTAATGTCTTAATAAACATTCCACACATTTTAAGACTAAATGCGACCCTTGTGACTTCAAAGGATTATATGGAAATCTTTTATGAGCACTAAAAAGTAGATGTTGCTATTTATAAGTTGTGCATTGTATATTAAACTAATAATGACAAAAGGCAGGTGCACCCTTAGAATGAGATTATGTGAAATATTGTCCATGCGAATATAAATGATGAATTTATATTCGCATCATGTCTCAGTACCAACATTAGCTAAGAAAAGGAAATAGATAAGAGCAAAATTCTCATCACCATCAAGTAAACTCAAACACAATTGAATTCTAAAAAAAACAAAATCCCAGAATTAAGATATATATAGAAATATCTTCATACTATAGTTATTTGTGGGCAAAATAAAAAAAATAAAAAAAACTTATGCCAATGAGGACGTTTTTGGTAATTAGGAGCATTACCAACAACTTTATAAATTAATGACTTAATACGTAAATAAAAGTTTTGACGTTGAGCTAAAATATTCCAAAAAAACCTATAGACCAAGAAAAGTTTAATAAAAGTTTAGTTTTCATACGAAAATTGGACCAAAATATTTCAAAGAATAACCAATTCCCATAACTTATATTTCATTCTTTTGATATTTTCTCATTGACTTATTAAACTTTTGATGTAATTATGACCTTTTTTTTCTTTCTATGAGATTTTTTTGGAGGCCTTTCTTCCACTAGAGGCCCTATGCAACTGCCTAACCTGCCTAATGGAAGAGCCGGCCTTGGATCCATCACAAAGAATTACACACATTATAGACTTATGTTCCATGCATGCATTCAGGGAGCACCAAAAAGAAAAATCCCCTTTGGCAAGCATGATATGGACACATGATTCCGTTAAACAAGCAGGAAAATGACAAGCACCAACTCATAGGCCTCAAAGGCAGTTCCACTCACCTTAAATTTAGCCAACTAGTCGAGTATTTGTGTTTCCTGGCTGGGTTCAGAGAAGGGTTTCTGCAGTCCAAACATTGCAGAGTAAATAAGCCTCCTTTACTGGTTTAATATATAAGCTATTAACTGAAAATACTTCCTTTCCTTGATAAAGAAAAGAAATTCTCAATAATATCACCATATAAAACATATATAGCAACTTTGTGGGTAAAAGGGTTGAACACATACCTTGTAAGAGAAGTCTTGCGTCACAGCAAGCAAAAAAGCCCCTCACTGCTTGTAAAAGTTAATATATTTCTAGAAGAGAAATTAGAGTTTCTTTAATCTTCATGCACCAACCAAAACCAACGCCAACAAGGAGTTTAAAGCACTTGAAGCCGTAATCTTCCAGCCTACATGAATCCTTAGCAGAAGCAGCACCACTGGTATGAAGAGTCTCAAGTGCTTTTGAGTTGTGTTGCCCACCCGTAAGTATTTCTGCCCACACACTCTGGTTTGTACTAAACTGTCACATCAGTTTACTGGGTAGCTGAACTCATTTTACATCGAACAAATCCTTTCATTTGGCTCAAGGCGGCAAATGCCTCCCACCCACGAAAAGAATCCCGCCCATATACTTTCCCTGGCATCTTTTTCATTCCCAAGTAAGGTTCCCTCCCTCGTTGTATGTTTACTAACTTCTAATTACATTTCTGCTTATTATCTCCCATGAACGCGCGTAATGATTCACCTAAGGCAACACTTTTTAATAATTACTCAGCTCAGGGATTTTTAAAGTCTGATGCCACACAGTAAATTTTCCTAAATTTACCCCCCCAACTAGCCAATTTCAGATTAACGTTTTTAGACTGTGTTTTTAATAAGTATTTCTGACGCACTGGTGGCCAGATGTCATTTATAAGTATTGATGTTTACTTTTATAAATTCAAACAAATATTTATTCATTGCTATATACAAAAGTTTTTTAGGATAATCTTGTCCAATCCTAAAAGTGTTTTTAATAAGTATTTCTGACGCACTGGTGGCCAGGTGCCATTTATAAGTATTGATGTTTACTTTTATAAATTCAAACAAATACAAAAGTTTTTTGGGACAACCTTGCCCAATCCTAAAAGTGTTTTTAATAAGTATTTCTGACGCACTGCTGGCCAGGTGCCATTTATAAATATTGATGTTTACTTTTATAAATTCAAACAAATATTTAGTCATTGTTATATATAAAAGTTTTTTGGGACAACCTTGCCCAATCCTAAAAAATGGGTTATTGGGAAAGCATGGGCTAAACCAGTAAGGGTTGTCACCACCTAAGGATTAGCAGATGCCGATGCCATCGGAGCAAATCTGTGTCGAGCGTGTCAATTGAGAGAGAAGGGGAGAGACAACTCAAATGATAGTGAACAAAAAAAAGGAGTCATGCTGTTCAAAATTTAATGGATCGAAGATCCAAATGCAGCGTACAATCAGGCTATACTCCCAAAGTTTTCGAGAGACTTTCGACGGCAGATCCGAGTTGGTTGGTTAAGCTGGTGCTACTATAGAATCTTATGACTTATGAACGGCACACTTACCATATCTCCTCTGTCGACAAGTCAAATAGCTTATCTTATTGCTCAGCGTGTTCGCCACCACACCAAATTCCCAAGTGCATTGGTTGGGTTGGTCATATTGCTGAGAAGTATGCACCCTTTGAATCTATGCACTGGTGTATCTTGTAACATGCTACACATGGCATTTCCTTTGGAAATGAATACATTGGGCTGTATTCATGAATACAGCCCAATGTCATATCGAATTAAATAAGAGATTCAATGGTATGGTCTTTGTTCTCGATGTTGTTTGACTATGGTTTGCTGTGACAGGCAAGCTGTATGTAGACACTATAAAGGGTGTGATTCGTTCTTAGATTTACTTGAATTAAATAAACGTTGCCTTTTAGCTTAGGATATGACTCATGATTACTAACAAGTGCACTTTTTTCACATAAATTATCTAATTACCACCCTTAGACTGTAGCATAATCTTGACTTGTTGATGTTAGTTCACGTGCACTTCATAGTGTACAACTTAGACTTTTGGATATTTGATAATTTAATGTAATATTTTCTGTTAATCAGTTAAGTTAATGCAATATTGGAAGATTGAGCAAGTTTGTTATAAGATATGAGCATTGCTACCCCATGATCATAGTAGAATCATCATGAAATGGGAGTGTGGTATGTAGAACTCTCCACTTAATTTAGGTTAATTTTTACAACACTTATTTATTATTAATAGGCATGAAGGCAAGTCCTCTATATGATTAAATCTCAATTACTCTACTAATCTCACAACAATACTTTAATCCAAATGCCCATAGGTTCGAGCATATATTAGTTAGATTCAATCAATGATTCCATCCATAAATAAATCGAAACTTTTCACATTGCATTACTCTAGTTGTTAGAATTAACGTCTAATTTTTTTAATAAGTATAAACGATTTGTCATTATATACTTTATCTGGTTTCGTTCATCACCACAGCCTCTTACTTCTTCTTATTATTATTTTAATCTTTGTGCACACATTAAAATCTACAATGACGTCATGTTTCTACTTGTCCGAGCTTCTCGCATCTCCCCTCACTTGTAGATAATAGATTCTTCCTCCCTTAGCTTAGTCCTTGTTTACATTAACTTCATTTTATAAAACTAAACGTGTGCACAAGGACATAAATAACACATTATGATATTGTGATTGAAAGCAGGTTTTTCACAAAGGCAGATAAATCTTTTTTCGTTCTAGTTTTTTTTTTGTCTATGCACAGGGATGAATAAACCTTAACTTGCTATATGGATTGATGGTTTTGCAGTCCTCAATCCAGAAAGTACCAATCAATCATGTGGATAAGCATGCCATCAATGTGCCCAACTAGCAATGTATATATTAAGTCAATACTTCATTTTATAAAACTAAACATGTGCACAAGGATCCATCAACACATTCTGATATTGTGATTAAAAGTAGATTTTTCACGAAGGCAGATAAATCTTTTTTCGTTATAGGTTTTTTGTCTATGCACAGGGGATGAATAAACCTTAACCTGCTATATGGATTGATGGTTTTGCAGTCCTTAATCCGGAAAGTACCAATCAATCATGTGGATAAGCATGCCATCAATGTTGCCCAACTAGCAATGTATATATTAAGTCAATACTTCATTTTATAAAACTAAACATGTGCACAAGGATCCATCAACACATTCTGATATTGTGATTAAAAGCAGATTTTTCACAAAGGCAGATAAATCTTTTTTCGTTATAGTTTTTTTTTGGCTATGCACAGGGGATGAATAAACCTTAACCTTCTATATGGATTGATGGTTTTGCAGTCCTCAATCCAGAAAGTACTAATCAATCATGTGGATAAGCATGCCATCAATGTTGCCCAACTAGCAATGTATATATTAAGTCAATACTTCATTTCATAAAACTGGAAAAAGGTGATACATGGAATGCGAACTCACACATTAGAGTTTTTTTCATTAGTCATTTGATGGTTAATACACAAATCATTCACCTTAAAAATACACCTGAATTATCATTAACCTTAGGATGGGCTCCAACCACGCTTTCATATCTCCAATATAATTGATGGACCTGCCATAGGTGGGGAATACCTCCAAATGAATTATCATTAATTTTTTTTTATAAGCTAGCAACTTGAAATTAAATCTCTACTGCAACATCCATCATATGCATGAAGAGTTTAAATAACATTGTACTACTATTCATAAGCTGCATATGAGACATGTAGTGGTTAGAAATCACTTACAAGTGCATTAGAACTTCTTTGTATTCATCCAACTGTCTTTCCAAATTCTTAAGTTTAAAGTCTCCTATCATGCACAGTCTTTGCAAGGGCCTGCAGGATAAATACAAATACTTATATAGCTAAAAGCCATATTTTATATTCATCCTAACTATATCGGAAGACCAGCTCATGTGTTAGTTAAGGATGATGGGTTGCACTGAAAAATTGAAATTCTCACAAGTGCAAGTTAAAGTTTATAGAATTAACCTTAACTCAAGAATTCTGAAAATGAGTTTTCCTAGTCAGAAACTGAATCTAAATTTGTGGACACCGAATTCTCCAGGTCAGAGCAATAACTATCACCGACGTTGTCGTCTAAACCGGATGTTTCCTCTGCGTCGTCAACAAAATCCCCTCCTGGTTGGTGCTGAGTAGACTTCACATTCATTGTTGATGCATCAAACTCGGTTGGTTCTATATCAGGCCTATGCAGTGGAGTTGCCACGCCACCATCAGCACATTCAACATTTCTATGTACAATGAAAGATTCATCGTCTTGATAGGCATCACCATCACTTTCAGATTCATGGTCCTCAGAAATATTCACTGGTGGGATGTCATAGACATTCCTATTTGTGAACTTTTGTGCAACATACCAACTACCTTTAACCCTTCTATCTTTGATGTAAAAACATTGCTCAGCTTTACATGCCAAGACGAATGGTTCGTCCTTGTACCATGTTCGGCCGACATTGATACTAGTCATATGGGTATCCACTCGAACACCTCGTTTTGGATCACCAACGTCAAACCATTCACATTTAAACAGGTAAACACGACGCCATCCCATGTAATGTAACTCAACAACATCATTTAGAACACCATAGAAGTCTAAATTGTTTGATTGGTCGTCACCAGTTACTAACACACCTGAATTTTGAGTCCATCTACGTTGCTCTTGATTCTTTGTACGGAACCTTTTTCCATTCACTATGCAAGCAGTGTACGATGCAACACAACGGTCAGGGCCGCACGCTAAGGCATATAGATCGTCAGTCACTTCACCAGGGTTATCTTTACGCTGAGTTTGAACCTGGCAAATTAATATGTAATGTCGATCAAATGTTTTATTTCACGATTAGATTTACTTGTTCAACAATTAACATTATGTACTGACTATATAGATCAGTTGGGCAACCTACACGTTTCTTGAACCATGAAGGGAACTCTATTTCATGAGTTCGCTCGACATGGGCAGCATTCTTTTCCTTACATATTCCATAGTGCTCCCTGCACACATGGAAAGAACGAATATGCATTTGATTTTTGAGTGTAATATACAACGAAAATATGTGTAGCAACCAAAATAACATCTTAACTGAGTTGGTTAAAGATGCTTATAGATGGAAAGGATGAAATGGGGTGGAGATGCATATTCTATATAGCCAGTAATCTCCATGCAGTTGTTAAGCACAAACCAACGAGCTGAGGTGAATAGTTTTGGGTCTAACTCCACAGATGATGCCATACCCAATGGACGAACTTTCTGGGTGAAAATCTTGAACCCATCTCTCCCATCCTCTTCGCCACCATCAATGTTGCGATCAGCTCGGTTAAACCTCGTCTCAACATCTTCGAGATACATCGAGCAAAAAGTCAAGCATTCAACATGAATGTAGGCTTCTGCTATTGATCCTTCTGGCCGAGCCTTATTCTTTACATACCGCTTGAACTTCCCAAGATACCTCTCAAATGGGTACATCCACCTATATTGAACTGGGCCTGCAAGCAACGCCTCACAGGGCAAATGGAGGGCTAAGTGGACCATCACATCGAAGAATGAAGGAGGGAAAATCATCTCTAATTTGCATAGAATGAGGATGATATCAACTTCCAGTTGCGCCAAACGTTCTACATTCAACGTTTGGGCGCATATCTCTTTGAAGAAATTGCTAAGTTCGGTCAAAGGTAAAGCAATATCATTTCTTAAGCAACCTCCGATTGCAACAGGAAGTAGTCTTTGCAAGAAAACATGGCAGTCATGGCTTTTCAACCCGGAGATCTTGCAGTCACGCACAGAAACACAACGTGAAATATTGGCCACGAAACCATCTGGAAATTTCACATCGGCCAACCAATGACAAAACGTTGTCCTTTCAGCTCCATATAGCGTAAAAGCTGCTTGTGGCATTAAACACCTGTCACCTTGATGAATCAAATGTAATTCCTTTCTTATACCCAAAGTGGCCATGTCACGGTGAGCATTAATATTATCTTTACTTTTTCCAGGAATGTTCATTAATGTGCCGAGTATGTTATCACAAATATTCTTTTCAATATGCATAACATCAAGATTATGTCGAAGCTGAAGTGTGGACCAATACGGTAAGTTGAAGAATATGCTTCTCTTCGTCCAATTCAACTCTTGAGCAGTGCGTTTTCTCTTCTTATGGGATTTCCCAAACTCGACATCCCCCAAAAGAGTTAGTTGACTTAATATATTCTGCCCCGATAATACATTTGGCGGAAATCGATGATCTTCCTTACCGTTGAACATATATTTTTTTTTCCGCCATACGTGATTTGCCGGTAAAAATCGACGATGTCCCATGTAGGTGTGCTTTCGGCCAAAGTTCAACCATTCTGAATCCGTACCTGCATTGCATGAAGGACAGGCCAATTTTCCTTTAGTTGACCATCCTGACAGGTTGCCATATGCAGGAAAGTCATTTATTGTCCATAGTAAAGCAGCATGCAATCTGAAGGTTTCCTTCATGCAGGCATCATATGTATGTACCCCATTTTCCCATAAATCATTCAATTCATCTACCAACGGCTGCAAGTAAACATCAATATCATTTCCTGGTGATTTTGGACCAGGAATAATAAGAGACGTGATAAAGAACTGCTCTTTCATGCATAGCCACGGAGGCAAGTTATACGGCACAAGAATCACAGGCCAAACATTATAAGGTTTCCAAAGATTGTTGAAAGGGTTGAAACCGTCACTCGATAGACCAAGCCTGACATTGCGAGCATCTTTCGAAAACCAACTATAATCTTTATCGAATGTAGTCCACACTACTGAATCCACAGGATGCCTCATAGTATTGCCATCATTAACTCGTTGCTCTTTATGCCATCTCATATCAGCTGAAATCTTAGTAGACATATATAGCCGTTGCAACCTCGGCTTTAAAGCGAAATGACGCAACACCTTCTGAGGGATTAAACGATTCCTGTGTGTGTTTGACAACCACCTAGGGGCCTTGCATTTGGGGCACTCATTCATTTCAGAATTGTCCTTCCAGAATAGAATGCAGTCGTTAGGGCAGGCATGGATTTTGTGGTAATTGAATCCCAACCCCCGCTCCAATGACAGTGACTCCTCGTATGAGTGAGGCAATTGAGCCTCGGGAAAAGCAGACCTCAACAAATCGAGTAGAAGGTTAAATGACTTTATTGACCAACCCCCAATAGTTTTAATGTGCAGCAACTTCACAATAAATGAGAGTTTTGAAAACTTTTTACACCCGTCGAACAGTGGACGACGGGCATCATCCAATAGTTTCTCAAATGACAAGGTTGGCGTAGGATCGGTTCTAGGTGACTGAGCTCCAGGTGTGGTGCGGTCCGAGGGTGCATCCATGAACGTACCTTCCCTGATATCATCTAACATCTGCTCCATATCATCAATGTATTCGTCTTCATAACTAGGTGAGGCACCATCATCGTCATCACTAACATCCAAAATTTCCTCCTCCCCATGAAAAATCCACTGCTTGTAATTTGGGTTAATCCCATTTATGAACAAGTGGGTTTCAACCTCACTCATAGGTAGGAAGATATTATTGTAGCACGAACGACATGGACACCGAATGCCGTCAGTTCCCACTACATGGTTTCGTGCTAGTGTGAGGAACTGTTCAACCCCTTCAGCGTATTGTGCTGACATAAGTCGATCATTGAGATCCATCCAACTTTTGTCCATCTAGAAAAAATAGAAGTCGTTATTAATACTCTTCATATAGAAGGGGGGAAGATAGTCCTAATGTTACAATGAAAGTTTAGTTTTGGTCAGGAATCGCCGTCACTTGTCGAACACAAGGAAGGTGGTTAGACAAACACTTTTTCTTGGTAAGCTTGAAAGGGCATCAAGTATAAAGTTCCAATACACTGGGTCAACTCTATGACCCAAGCCGGTTGAACACTGCTTGTACTGTAAGTGTAAGTACAAATAGGTTACCGTGCAATTGTAAATATTACAACTGACAAGGTAATGTCAGTCTCGTAGAGACCGCAACTCCTTCCTCAAAACTGCCTTACTAACCTCTTGTCACTGTTAGCCAAAAAACTTATTATGAGGGGAGTTCCATCATAATAAGCCAAGGATTAGCACCGTTTAGATTTAAGATTACATTAAACACAAGTTACATTAATGTTTCTGTCCATAAATATTTATTTAAGGCTTTTTCTTCTATCTAAGCCCAACTTGAAATTAAAACATAATGGCCGATTAACAAGATGTCGTAATCATTTCGGAGGATTAGGAATGTATCTTTGTAAAAATCTTGTCAACAGGAAAACAAGTATGAGAGGAGACCGATCAAGAGGTAAAAGGGGCAAGTTCCAGGAAACTTCACACAGCTGGGAGTTGAATGTACCACATGAGGTCAAAGTATTGCGACGGAAATAATTATCAGACAACTAATCCTACTAGCTATGTATTGTCTGCTTAAGAGAACAGTTAGAGAAAATTCGCATACGTGGCCTTAGGAACATCAACCCATCAACTTCCTTTGTTAGATATAGTTTGATATATAATCGACACAAGATACATAAACATTTAAAATGCTGTCCAACTAGTTTTTTAGGACATAATGTGACTAGCCTGAACAACAAGTGTTAAATCCAAATGCCCAAGTTTATAATTGGCCACATACAAGGATTGGAAAATTAGATATTTTCCAAAAACCAGCTTAAGAAAATCTACTCGCATACCTAGGTGATAGAGGATCCCATCCACCCATTAAATAAATGACATCTATTGACTGAACTAGAAATAGGGGTGATTAATGGATGCATGGAATAATTCACAAAAAAAGGGGATGCTGAAAGGAAGAGTTCAATAGGGTTGAAACATGATATAGCATTTTCTAGTCAAAAAGGAAAAAAATATACCTTCACCGTAAGGGGATTTGTGATATTCGTTAGGGTCAATTCTGCAAATACATCGATCAAAAGGATGGTGGTCCTCACAGCTTAATTAAAGATCCTTCCTCCAACCCCTGTTAGGGAGCAAGTTGTTGATGGTAACAATGATCCACCTAAAACAAACACAAAGAGTTTGGAATATTAAGTTTTATTGGCCTGGGGGATGAGAAAGATTTCCTGGATAAGAAATAAACTTCTGTTGGATCCATATTTATTGGGGGTTTGTGTATAAGGGACCCTATAAATATATAACAGTACACCAATGTTAGAGCTAAAGCTCATCTCACCAATGCATTCAATAACATCTCACAATGGACCTAATAATTGAGTGATATCAAGTAACCAGAATGATTAATGAAAACAGCCTACTTTTTTCGAAAAAAAAAACTAAATGTATGAAAACGTTAAGTGATGAAAGCTTACACTAAGTATGTGGGGTTTTAACAAGCAGGCAATGGACTTCGTATCAGCATTTATTAATCATCTGCCCATGATGAAACAGTGCTTTGGAAAATCTGTTATTAGATTTTTTATGTAATAACACAAAACAAGAATTTTCTTTCAGCTAGCTAGGTTTTACCTACTTATATTTAGAAAATTTGTTGATTAGCTATAAGGAAGGGTATAAAAGTGAATATCATAAACACCACAGCGGCCAAAAGATCAAAGTGAAATGAAAAAATTAATATAACAGAAACCGTGACCTCAAAACTACACAACAAGCTGGTGTGAATGTAAGTTTTATAGTATTGATAAGTAGGCGTGCATGATCAGTTCGTATGTAACAAACTAAGAACAAGAGTGTGGGGAGCTATATACTTACTAGTAGTTATTTCCTCAATTTACATTAATTGAAGCACTTAATTGTTCTGCTCCTTATCAAACCTGCAGACATAGGAAGGCATCAAGGTCAAATTCATTTTAACTTTAGCAGCTAAAACACCCAGGCCTATAGGCCCTGTAGAAGGGAACAACAAATTAGACATAGTCTCTTAATTGTTAGCATTTTCTTTTTAGCAGGGCACAACAGCAATTCTATATTATTCCAATATAGTTATCATGCCCAGAATTACTACTACTGCCCTTTAAACCTTGAGTTTCAGCATGCATGCAAGGAGGCATACATATATGTACTATGCCCAGAATGAAGTAATAGTATAAGAAAAACTAGCTTAATGATTGATGACTATAAAGGATAGAGCCATTTATCGGCCATTATATATATCAAGAAAATCACAAACAACATATACGTTCCAAAAAAAGGAAAACAAAATATCAGAAAAGGTACAAACGGTCCCCACTAGCTGCTCACATAATGTCAGGGAATAAATATTGGACCTAAAGCGAGTCCAAATTAGGTAATGACAATTACAGACCCGCTCTTCGGGTTAAGAATATAATCACTCGGGCTCCTTGCCTTCCATCACTAATTTACCGACCATTTCTTTTTTGTCTTTTTCCTGTTTACTAATAGTAGTACTTACAATCAATATTTTTTTCCTGGTTTTACAGATTCCCACCACTTACTATACAGAGCAATAGACACAAGATATATATATATCCAAATTGTGCTTACAAAATGTATTAATCTATTAATTATAATGTGCATGCACAACACATCAATGATCTCCAACCATATATAAATCCAACCCTTAACCAGAATTGATCAGCTTATATATTCCGCATCCATCATCTCGAAGGATTGAACCTATTTGTACCTCATCCCAATCTCTCTTACATTAGAGAGGTAAAAGTTAATATAAATTTTCCCAAGGATAATGCTCGTAATACATTCATAAGCAAGTACTATTGTTATGTCGGCGCTATAAATTAATACTATAGTCACGTAGCTAAAAATTTACCAAGTTTTCAGTCAATGTACAATACACAACAAAATTGAGAATTTAATCGACCCACTGATGATTTATAGATAGAAGCTTACAAAACGTCAAGTTTTAATTTCAACAATCTCAACCCAAAGATAAGCTATGATGATCAGTAAGTTTTCACCCCACTGATCTCTAAACAATATAATCAAGTTAATCAAAAAAAGTAATATCTAGCTAACACGAGATCTTCCTCATGGCTGGCTGGGCTCCATATATATAATTTATTTGATGATATATGATTAATGGGTAATTACTAATACCAAAAGTGCATGATAAATTAAGTGGAAAGTAATTTGCCTTGTACTATTACTTTGTGTGTTGCCAAAGTAATACGAACCTGATTTCTTCTTTTTGTACGCCGCAAAAGAAATAGACATTATAATAAATAGAAAACTTAAAAAAGTGTGAATGGTATAGAAGAAATGCAGCTATTCATCTAGCTAGAGTTATCAGCCCTGTGGAAGCTGCTGTTCAGGGAACTTTAAACAACAAAGTATTGTAGAAGATACAAAAAACAGAAGCAACAAGGAAACATTAATTCAGCTAGCAACAATGAATTGAGATGAAACATTTATGGTGGCATTAATTTCCAGATGTGGTTAAGCAACAAAAAAATTGTGTTGTCTTTGATATTTCAAGGATCTTATGAAGTATCTGCTAAAAAAGGTGAGAATAAAAAGTGAACTATAGATAATGGACTATAAATAATGGAATTGAATCCAGAAGAAGGGGATTGATGCTAAAGCTGATACCAGTATGCAGAGATAGCCCATGAACAATGGATAATAGAGCAAATAAATTGGATAATGTACCACAAGAACTAACAGAGCATTGTGAATTTATAGATAAAGAAACCATTTAATTTTCATTGCATAATCAATGAATCCATTTGTATTTACAACATCTAGAGTTTGGAAAGGGATTCACAAAAAATAACAAGTGAACTTACCATGATGCTCCCATTTCTACTGGACAACTGAATGAGTAGTCTGTATGAATACGATTGTCATATCTATCCCTTGATTCTAGCAAGATCACTTGAAAAAAAAAAATTGACGATATTAAGAAATTGCAGAAACCAAGATAGAGTCTTGCCTACCTAAAGGTTTTAGTAAAGAAAAAGAGATATACTACATTACATATGATCACCTTAAATAATGATTTATGCGTATTAATTTGGACAAACTGTCTTTAAGAATTTGGGTATATACACAAGATATAAAGACCATAATTCAGTTGTTCATGACAATAAATGCAAGGAAATGATTGAGTACCCACCCTAGATTGGAGTTTATATAATAATATATAGTGAGAATTAGCTGGCAGTGGGCTTCCATAATTAGGAATTCTGCATAATCTGTCACAACTACAATCCAGGTTGTTAAGAATCCAAATGCATTGTGTGCCCACATTTCATTACAGTTGTGTCTTTAAGTGAATCAAAAAGATATTACAAAAATAAAATAGTAAACCAGATCACAACAATGCCCTTCAATACACAAATAAATCATCTACAAAGCACATCTCATTGCATATTGGACAGTGGTGCCACATGGAGTTCTCCACACTCAAATGGTTATCACACAGGCTAACCAAATAGCAAGACCCCATAAGATTGAAAACCATTAATCGAAGATAACATATTCTAACAAAAAAAAATATATACTTCAAAATGAAGAGAAGGATGAAAATGGGATGAATTGATGCAGCATAATCAAAATTTTCAGCAAAAAGGACCTGTGTAGTCTACCCAAATCATTTGGAAAAAACTAAACAAGCACTGCAATTTCAAACCAGACAAAAGAAAAGCAGGACTTACCTCTGGCATGACCCATCAACAAGAAAACTGAGTTACGGGACCATTCCTATATATATATATATATTGCTCTACTCTTTTCACAATTGCAGTTTCAAAATTTCCATGTTTATAAATAGTTAAGAGTTTTGTATATATAGATATAACATGATCTACGTTATTAAATGCAAGTCACAACACATAATACTAATATGGATCAACCATCGATTTCCGTGCAAGAAATGAGTTCTCAAAAGGAAGTGGACTAAATTGAATGCTCTTTCTGGTATATGTTTTGGTTATGAAGGTTTAAATGGCTCATCCATATACGAATACAAGTAGAAAGAAGATAGAGAGCAACTATATGCATTTTTAATCAACTGATTCGTAAAAATCCTTGTTCAGAAATGCAATACCTTCAATTCAAGTTGTGCCAATGGCCGTCATTCTGGATTGAGATGGGAATCGATGGCAGAATACCCTGGTCCTCAACGCTTGTTCATACAGATTCCCAATCTAGAGCCCTTCCTCCAAGTCTTGCACAAATCACATAACTTAAAATAAATGGCCATGCAACTAGATTAAGGGTACCAGACGTAAAACCATAAACAAATTTCATATGCTAATTGCAGAAACCCTAACCCCCGAAACTTAAAACTGAAAATTACCTACAACCGTCATCGTTTCCGAGAGAGAGATGAAGGTGGTGGCCTTGGAAGGGCGAGATTCACCAGAGAATGTTGAAGACGAAAACCCTATCCACCAATATACGCACTGCTCCTTTCGGCAATGGGAAATGGAAACTACTCTATCAATTAGGGGTGGAGATGGTGGGAATGAAGGGTGGAAATGTGTTCGTGCGAAAGGAAATAAAATGGTTTTTAACGGCGGTGTGATTTAATCTCGCTGCAAAAAGAAATATTACCGACGCTACCAGAGCGTCGCCTAACATGTATATTTTTTGCAACGATGGAAGTCGCCGTAATATATTCCAAATCGCCACAATAGACTGTTTCAACTGTTGACTCGCGCCTTGAGTCCAAAACAGCGCGATAATTCCGCGGCGACACGAAAGTCGTCGTAATTACCTCTTATTAGCGTCGATTTCTGATGCGGCAGAACTAAAAACGCCGCTAAAGGCCTTTTTCCTTGTAGTGTGTGTGTGTGTGTGTGTTTCTAGTCATTTTAAGTACTTAATATGTTCTTCTTACAAAATTGAAAAAATATATAAACAAATATTCGAACTAAGATTATACAGGTTGGAAACGTTTTTTTTTTTTTTTTGAAGAAAGGATAACTTTATTAATGAGAATCAAAACAATCAGTCATTATAGTATTTTTCACTCAAAGTTGAATTCAAAATCTACATAGGACCTTCCTCTATCCACGACTTCTCAGATGAATTCTTAGAGAGCTAGCTTTGCAAGCTTGTGATCCCACTATTAGCTTCTCTATATGTTAAAGGCACTCCATCTTATTCTTTGAGTGAGCACACTTCTTGCATCATCAATCACAGTTCCATAATCTGTAGATATTTCCTCTAACCTTAACTACTGTCTAGGAGTTACCTTCCAAAACCACACTTGATAGCCCAAACTCTATACATAAAACCATTGCTCTTCGCAAAGAAAGTGCTTCAACTACGATTGGTTTCGTGATATGATTAATATTTAAGCAAAGAGAGGCCAAGATATCCCCATCAAAATCTATGATTATAATTCCAATTCCCACTTTCTTTAACTGTATATCCATAGCAGCATCCCAATTTGTTTTAACCACCATATCATTTGGCTTCTTCCAGTTGATCAGGCTTCTCTCAATACTTCTTGAGTGTCTGTTCTCTTGTTGATGACTCTGAGCTAAAATGGATTCCTACAATCCTTGTTTTGCAATCTGAAACATCTTTCTTAGATGCTCAAACTTATTTTCAAAAATTAGAGAATATCTTCTTGTCCATATGCTTCTCATTGTATATGCCACCAACTCTACTTCCTCAGCCTCTAACATCACATTAATTTTCTTTCATAATTCCAAGAAATCTACCTTAGTACTGGACCACGTTTCACTGTACTGTGAGGTTCAGTCCAAACATCAGTTGTTTTAGAACAACCCATAAAGCATGGACAATTGACTCTATTGCTCTTTCACATACTAGACATAAATAGTATCAATAATGTTCTTTTTAAAAAGGTTTGGTCTAGTTGGGAATAGGTCATGTCTAGCCTCCTATACGAAATGTTTCACCATACCTTGCATTAATTATACTAATTTATGCCCAGTCCCTTGCTCAATAAGCTCAATCACATAAGAGTCACTGTCTATAATTTTAACAAGGGATTGAACTCAATATGAAGTGGATATTGACAACCATTTATCCTTCCAAATTCTAATATAATTTCCATTTCCCACCCTCCACAGTAGGCCTTTTTTAACCAAATCTATGGATGAAAACAAACTCCTCCAAATCAATGATAGTCTAGTACCCAGCTTGGCATTTAACAATTCCCTTTGCTTGAAATATTTCTTTCATAATTTTTGCAACCATGGAGATAGGATTCTTTAGCATTCTCCAACATTGCTTAGGAAGCATGGCCTTGTTGAAGTATTCAATATCTCTAAAGCCTAATATTCCTCTCATATTTGATTCCCCCATCTTAGACCAACTCTTCCACTGAACTTTGTGCTTATGGCCACACTAGAATCTCAATATTATGGAGGTAATCTCTTTGGACAACCTTCTTGGAAGGTTGAAAACACTCATAGGAAATGTAGGTATTGCCTGTATCACATCTTTAATCAAAATTTTCTTTCCTGAATGAGATAAAAAAAAAAAAAAATTGTTCTTCCAATAGTTAAATTTCACCCAAATCCTCACCTTAGATGCCTAAAGGTATTATACTTGGATCTCTCCACCATAGATGGTAAACCCAAGTACCTCTCATAGCTACCATAGGCTGACCCACTTGCTACCTCCTCTCTCACTATGCTCCAGTAGGCTTGATAAAAGCATGCTCCATAGTCATTAGGACTTGGTGATTTTTGAGGTCCCATCTATATCACGACTTCTTTAGACTCTACTCTTGTGTTCTTTTTTCTTTTCTAACTACCACAAGTATGAAAATACTTGGTGTTTTTGTTACCTAGCTGATATTGATTTCTCTTGGCTCTCTGCTTCCACTTCAAGTTTTCTTGCTCAAGAAGCAATCACCCCTCTTCTTGTAATGCTTTTATTGTTGTAGCGTTGTGAGGGCCTTTAGTCTCCTATATATTTCTATTTTAGTCTATTAGTTTTTTGCACAATCTCCCTCTCAGACTCTTGAGCTTTATGAGAATTGCATCTAATTAAATAACCTTTACAGGCTTTTAGTTTTTTTGCACCTTTTGAAAAAAAATCTTTACAACAACATTTCTTGACCAAGTTTCTCATATGATAATCCCCCTTCTTCCTCAGTCCATTAAGCTTCAAATATGAATATCCTTTTCCTTTTCTACATTACTAAATTCTCTTCATTCAGCTCTGACAAGATAGGCCTATGATCAGATCTCCCCATTTCTAAAAAACTCTGACAGAGGATTAACCACAGCTTAATCTAACCTCTCCTTTGTAAAAGTCTCATCTCCATTTTTATTGTTCTATGTAAACTTATCCCCCTTCCATCCCAATCAATCAATGTTTCTTCGTCGAGGAATATGATCAACATGGAGCCACAAACCTAACTGGTACTTTTCACCACTGCTCTATGAGTTTCTTGATCCAGTTCTGCTACATCCCGACACCCCATATACCAGTCTTCCACACTTGAAAACACACTCGAGGAAGCTTCTTATAGCACATCAACACTCAAGTTCTCGTCCCAGACAAGTTAACAGTTTGCCCCCTTGAGATTGCCTTCCTCAAATCAATTTTGATTTTAATTCTAAGATAAGTTTCCCAGCTCACAATCCCATCCTCACTTACATCTATGGCCTTGATAGTGCCAATTGTCGCTCTAATTTCTTGCCCTATTTCACAGTTTATGCACACCAACAGATGATTATGCAATTGGATCCAAAAAACCTCATAGTTAAAACACATCTTCTTTAGGGGTGTTGATCTATCAAATTATTTCAAAATAAAGAGAATATTATCAAATGACCAAGATTTCCCTTCTAGAACTTTACATTTATCCGCCTGACTCCAAAGTGATCACAAATAAATTTGGACTTTTGTCTTGGAAAGAAAAGGACTTGCCCACTTTCCAATCATACAGTCTGAGCACAACTTCTCCACCATGCTCTTTTCCTCTCTCTTCGTCACCACCCCCATATGGCCAGTTTCCAGATTTATCATTGAATTCTCTTCCTCAGAGAGACGTAACTCTTCCCACATGTCTTTCGGTTCCTCCATATCTTGCCTTACCCAGTCTTGTAATTAGACTAGGGAATTCTTCCTCTCTTACTCCAAAGAGTAAACCAGGACTTCTTCTCTCATCATTATCATCGAATTTGAGTTGACTTTATAGAAGTAAAAGTTTGAGACCCTTTTTTTTTTTTTTTTTTTTTTTTCTCGACAAAAAATGGTTGGAGGGGGCGACCAGAGATGGCTTCCCTACCAGGATGTGACCATAATAGCACCCAACCCATTAGGGAGCTAGACAAGAGAGGCCTAGACGGCTAGAACCCCAAGCCCTCCCTACAAGTCGGACTTGAGCCATAACCCAACCCCGCCCCACAAGGGCATTAATGGTTCATGAGCTAATGAGTCACCAATAATCCTGAGTGTTTCCTGTTGCGGGATTTGACTCTAGGACCTTGTGTCCACTGTCAAACTCATGGACCACTGAGCGACCACCCTCAGTAGTGTTTGAGACCCTTGCTTACAACCCCAATTGCGCAATATTAAATATCAACTAAAGAAACTCATGTTGCAACTTAATTTTCAAATTTGGGTACCAATTATCAGAATGGTATATGCATACGTTTTGATGCCAAAAATAAATATTTTTTTTAACAAATATTTCGTTTTCACCAAAAAAATTTTTGTTGACTTCATAACATAAATTGTCAACTTTTATGGGGAATTAATTACGATTCTCACATCATCGGAATCCACTCATGTATTTAGCATGTTAAATAGCAATTTGCTCCCTTCTAATTTATGCATTACAATAAATTCTTCTCATCTAGGGATGGTTGGGAATGAGATGAGAATTTTATGAATAGTGAGCTTGCCAGCGACTTCTGGGTCTAGGAGCGTCACGGCGGGTGGAGCTACGGGGTGGAGGAGTGTTGGTACAAAGGTTGTCGATGAATCGTGTGGTGGTTGCTTGTCGGTTCGCTGGAAGTTGCTTTCTCTGCTTGAGATGAACGGAAGGATCCCAACTGACTCCATTTTTTTTTTTTTTGTGTTTTTTTTAAATGTAAAAGTTGATCGAGTTCACATATCCAGTTGTATATGTTGGTGTAGGATTTCTTGTTTCTGTTGCAATGTAGTATGTATAATGAACGGAATATGAAGAACTTGGCAATTGGCAATGCTCAAAAGTTCTATTTTCATGCTTTTCTTTTTCATGTTTATCGAACCTTCATCACGGGGTGTGCCATTGTAGGCTCTGCCGCTCTAGTTATGTTACAACCTTTGTATCTATTGGCAGTGAACTCTGGGAATGTTGATCGTCTAAGTCGTTTTCTCTGATAACAACATGCATCAAATAATTAGTTGCTCCTCATTCACGTGTCAAAATATATATATATTTTTTCTTTCAAGTGAAAGCTGCCAGAAATTGCTGAGAAGAGCAGAGATGGTAATGCGACGGTTCTCCATGGCAAGTACGAGCTGGGTCAACTATGGGTCATGGCACTTTCACCAAGGTGTACCACGCCAGGAATTTGCAGACCGGAAAGAGCGTAGTGATGAAGGTGGAGGGGAAGAAGATTGTAAATGTACGAATCAAGAAAAATGAGATTGTGAAATGCTAACGTCTCAGTCAGTTGCATAGCGATTCCACATGACTGTGCAATGTCAACTAACTGCGTTGTGAGGAATCAACAGATTCTTTAGTCCAAAACTTTAAAGCCAAGTGTATGGCTTGCTTGTGTGCATTGCTCTTCGTCATGGAGGTTTGAGAAGTAATTGATTCATGAGAGAAATTTTATATAAAAATTAATCTATAAATTAACGTGAATTGATATGATATATTAAATATATTTTATAATAAAAAGAATTGATATAATGTACAAAGAATTTTACATCAAAATATATTTATTTGTAAATTTTAATCTTTGAAGTTTTGATTTATTTGAGTCCGAGAGGATCTAATATAAATTTATATAGATAATATAATATATACGTACTTCACTTTTTGCACAAAACATTTTTTCTTGATCCTAAAGTAGCAGAAGATCGAGATTAATGATATCGAAGCTAATGCATGCATGATCTGGATTTCGTCATTATTAGGAAGAAGCTGATTGAAAAAGAAAACTAAAAATTAAAAAATAATGTCATTTTTTAATGTAATTAAGCTGGTAAGTTGATGAATAAGAGAGTGAATTCTCAAGAATATTGAACAAAAACACTTCCACATCATTAATACAGACGATCGAAGGAAACCAAAAAAAGGAGCATATTAATTTTTGGTGAATAAAATCATGATCTTCATGTACCGACCAAGTTACCTGTTTCATTCACGATATCATGTGTTTTTCTCTTCTTCTGAAAACCAAACCTTCCAAGAAAACCAGAAAACCATNTTTTTTTTTTTTTGTGTTTTTTTTAAATGTAAAAGTTGATCGAGTTCACATATCCAGTTGTATATGTTGGTGTAGGATTTCTTGTTTCTGTTGCAATGTAGTATGTATAATGAACGGAATATGAAGAACTTGGCAATTGGCAATGCTCAAAAGTTCTATTTTCATGCTTTTCTTTTTCATGTTTATCGAACCTTCATCACGGGGTGTGCCATTGTAGGCTCTGCCGCTCTAGTTATGTTACAACCTTTGTATCTATTGGCAGTGAACTCTGGGAATGTTGATCGTCTAAGTCGTTTTCTCTGATAACAACATGCATCAAATAATTAGTTGCTCCTCATTCACGTGTCAATATATATATATATATATATTTTTTCTTTCAAGTGAAAGCTGCCAGAAATTGCTGAGAAGAGCAGAGATGGTAATGCGACGGTTCTCCATGGCAAGTACTAGCTGGGTCAACTATGGGTCATGGCACTTTCACCAAGGTGTACCACGCCAGGAATTTGCAGACCGGAAAGAGCGTAGTGATGAAGGTGGAGGGGAAGAAGATTGTAAATGTACGAATCAAGAAAAATGAGATTGTGAAATGCTAACGTCTCAGTCAGTTGCATAGCGATTCCACATGACTGTGCAATGTCAACTAATTGCGTTGTGAGGAATCAACAGATTCTTTAGTCCAAAACTTTAAAGCCAAGTGTATGGCTTGCTTGTGTGCATTGCTCTTCGTCATGGAGGTTTGAGAAGTAATTGATTCATGAGAGAAATTTTATATAAAAATTAATCTATAAATTAACGTAAATTGATATGATATATTAAATATATTTTATAATAAAAAGAATTGATATAATGTACAAAGAATTTTACATCAAAATATATTTATTTGTAAATTTTAATCTTTNAATTACAGACTGGTCCCCTGTACTAAAAGAAAATTAAATAATTTAATGTTTGGCGAAGAATATGACAGATCCAGTTGTTTAAATATTAACATAATTTCAACTACAAGCAATTACTGTGGCGGCATCTGAGTACCTATAAATTTGCACCTGCACCACCAAAAGCATAATCTGATTTAAGAAGGTTCACAATAATCAGCACAGACAGGCTCAATGAAACTATTATCAATATGATTGGAATTAACCGATCTGATTAAATTAGTTGTCATTGAAATTATTCATCCCCACACAAATCAAGCTAATTAATTATGCAGGCTTTCAAAACTTACTATCTTTATCATTTATTTTTGATACATTTGGAGAGTTTCAAATCCAAGATCTCCATTTTGAAAGTCGGGAGGGAGTTTATGTCAATAAAACGATAGGCATTTGGCTATTATCTTTATCATTGATATTAAAAGGTTGTTTTCATTTGCGAAGTAGGCATTCGTCTTGTTGGATATAAATATAGTTTATGGACGAGAAAAGAGTAGTGGGTGGCTAAAGGTGACACAAAGCGATTAAAAGGATTAAGGTACATCAAACGCACTATATGAATTTAGGGATAGAAAAATCTTTGCAAAAATCTTTGCATCAGCCTACTGTTGGGAGCAACCATCACACACCTGATAGTTTCAGCAGGAAGGAGAAAAAAAAAAAAAAATACATCCACGTAAGGTGTGCAACAGCTTATACGCTACAGTAGGCTGATCTATAGACAAGCTCTTTAGGGATAAAGTCATTTACCCATATCCCTCTAATATCGACATCAACCTATAGGGATAATAAACTCTAGAAAGATGTTACCAACATGGAAATCCAACTAACCGCATTCCAACGAGATATGAATCTACAGATCAAATAAGTTTAAGCGAGATATCCACATAGGATGTGCGTTATCAACGATCGAATCATGCTCCCAAAAGGTAACATACCAAACTGGACACTAATAATCGTGCCTATAAAGAGGTTATGCCATAGCTGAATACATCAACCTTCATAAGTAGGGTGCGTTTGGATACCTAACTCATCCCAACTCATCTCAACTCATTATTACACCTTTTTCAAATCCCAATACAAAATATAATAAACAATTCAACTTTTTCAAATTCTAAAATAATTTTAATATTAAAAAAATAATATTCTAACAATATTTTATCATCTCAACTCAACTCAACTCAACTCACTTCAACATCCAAACCCACCCAACTCACCAGGTCCATGTTATTAAGATATAGAATATACATTCATTAGTCAATGAAAGAGCTTAACTCGGCTAACTTAAGTATTAGAGGTTTCCCCGCTAGATTTTTTAAATTTTCTTCTCTGGCAACAAGTCGTTAGGGCAAGCGTAGGCATGACTAAAAATTATGCCAATGGGCTTACTAGTAAACCTACAAGGTGAATTAGACAATTGAAGATGAAGATGATTTGCACATTTTTTTAAAATACTTAAAAAAAGTAATACCACTTTTTGATATTTGTATATGATAAGTGACATAATTAATAATTATAAAGAGATTTTATAAAATTAATTTATAAATTAATATTGTTTTATATGATACGTTATATACATATTTTATAATAAAAATAATTTTACGTTAATTTATAAAATTTACTTTTATAAAAAATAGTTAACTAAAATTTTTCTCTTTTATATATTATCCTAAATCCAAAGTACTTCAAAAAAAATAAATAGGAACATTAATGCAAATAGTACGCAGCACACAATGTAGCCGAACAGGCCACCTTCCAGTACTGCATAGTCGTCCACATTGATAGCAGATGTGACTCGTCCTATTGGATTTAATCGGTGATGTCATTTTCATCTGTGGTACGCGGTTTGTTCAGAGTAAAATTCTATCTTTAAATTTATTATTATTTTTTTTGAAATGTTTAAATTTATTTATTTATACACTAAATGTTTTACAAGAAGTTTGTCCCATGAGTTAAGATACATGATAATTATATTTACGAGCCTATGATCCATATATGCAATACGAGACCGTTATTTATACTAAATTTTATAATTAAATAGTTCAACATACAACTATTAATAAAATGTATATCAAGATATAAAATGGAATATACATATATAAAAGAGTTCAATTTATCAATAAATATTTTATGGTCAATTTACAATATTAAAAATGTAATATAAATATATATATGGTTGTTTAATTTAAAATAATGTAAAATAGAAAAAAAATTAGTATAAGACACGATTGTTCAATTAATATTTTTCTGAAATTTTTTCCTCTTGGATGATATAGCCTGAGATTTATGCTAATCTTCCTTTGTATTTGAGTTGATACTAAGATCGATGTCTATAATAATTTCTTGAAATAAAATTAATATCGTTAATAAATGTCTATATATAAAACATTTTAATCATTATATTTCTAGTAAAGTATAATATAGCAATCTACTGTTTAATAAATGATAAATGATTGAACACCTTAACAAATGATAAATGATGTTAAATATAAGTCCACATCAATTCTACTAAAAAAAAAAATTATATTATAGGTCATAGAGTAAAATTTACTCACCAAACTCTCAAACTCGCATTTGCCTAAACAACAAAAGCTAATGCGTATCAACAATCAATAAATAGTAAATATCAAAAGGAAAAAAATGGATTAAAACTAAAAGATGTAAAATGTGTTTAAAATCTTGAAAAATAATTAAATAAAACGGAAAGAGATTGGAAAGTACCATTATAAGTACAAGACAATACCAATTTACTGCATATATTGTTCAGTATATGTCAACAAACACAATTATGTATGAGTTCTTGCAACCTACCAATTTTATAAGTAAAACAATTATAGAATAAATAATAAGTAAAATGCGTTTGACAATATTCCACTCAAATAAAAAATATTCAGAATAGTTGCACCTCTTCACTCTTTGCAAATAAACGGTTTGAAACTTTGGTATGCACCGCTTGACCCCTTGCAGTTAAATGGTTTGCTGGTTTGTAAGGTATACAAATTAAACTGGTTTGTAGCAAATCAACCACCATATCAGGCTTCAATTTTAAAAGGGGTTTGAAAATGAATGGACTGTTTCATGAAAACTATATGAGGCATTTGTTGAAAATAATCAATAAAAATCTTTTCTTCATAATTTATATTTTTCTTTATGAGTAATTATTCTTGATTATTCAAATAGTTAGCGGCTTGATGGACAGTATAATCTTTGGAAAATATATGGTGCAGAAACAATCTTAAATTTAATTTGTTGTTGGATTTTAGATTGAGATGGTGGTCAGTCGGTTGTATATTTGCTGAGATGGTGATCAACGGGCATTATTTCCTGGGGACTCTTAGATTGATGAGCTGTTCAAGATGTAAAAAGCTTCCAAGCCATATTTTTTAGCTATTAATTTTCCTGGAGAATTTAGTTGCAACCATATCTTTGACAGAAGATTCAAAAATTTGCCATGAGTGAATACCTATAAAACAATGTGCTTTGAGTGAATAATTTGGTTTGCATCTAAAAGGTTATTCCTAATCTGAAATAGATGAATGTGTGCTCATATAAATTTTTGTTAGGTACATATGAGAAGAATGATGAAATTTTCATTGGAATTATTGTAGTACTTAAACTCAGTATACTTTTGAATCTCTTTTATACATGTGAACTTTTTTATTTTTCCTCATTTTACCTGATTGAATAATATGGTTTTCACATTCTCTGGCCTTCTGCTAAATATTGGTTTAGTTCAAGTAAATAATATTGGAAACTAAGCCAGTTGAAATTGTTCTAGAAATCAAATTTCCCAACGTTTCATTCTTACAGTAAAATACACCACATATTTAGAATAACAAATTACTAAACTTACACCAACACATAAGCACAAACACTGAAACCAACTACAAAATCAATTGAAAAGGCCTTAAAGTTTGGCAGTAACATCACTAAAAATAAAAAATGTAAGCAAGGTTCATAGTAAAAAAGAATCTAATTTCTTTTTGCTTTTTCTTCACAAATATCGTTATGTGCTTAGCGAGAGGGTAATAGAGAAAGGTTGTTTTCATTTAAAAACTACTTTCTACAGTGTTTTCCCACTGAGTTTTATAGATGTGTCAACTGCTACATTGTCGAATATAATAACTTAAAAGATTATAAACACCTGCATGTTACATGGATTGTGATAGTAACATCGAACCATGTTAAAAGATGTAATATAACTTGAGAAGTCCCAAAATGCATAGGATCATCTCTGTTTCTCAATAGAACCAAAAATGCATGGGGAGGCATCTTCTTTAAGAACATAATATTCATGATCCTACAACAGAAAGGAGAAAATTACTTGGCTAATTGCAAACAAGCTAAATAAGAAACAACAATGACTTTCCCAAAACCAAACACAACACTTGAACAAATGATAATGATGTTAAATAACAATTCTACTAAAAAACATCAATTCTACTAAAAAACAAAAACAAAACTCACCGGATTATAAGTTTACAAAGCCCCTCACACACGCAAAGCAAAACTCTTAACGATCCGTTCTTCAAACTAAAGCCTTTTTACACTTGATTGTGTGTAGATGGTGGTTTAAGTGACATAAAAAATTAATTTCAAATCCAAATCATAATTAGCATTGTCTCCAACGTATGGTACCAATGTAATTAGACTTAATCCTCTAATTCTTTACAATGAGAATGACGTCAGAAATTACAAACTGTTAAATGAGAATGCAATTTCTGTTAAATCTTTCAAAACCCAGAAGGCAATGTTTACTACAACCTCACAAAGAGATTGAAAACTCTAAAAAGATTAATCCTAGTCTGAAATAGATAAGTGTGTGCTCATATAAATTTTCGTTAGGTACATAGGAGAAAAAAGATGAAATTTTCATTGGGATTATTGTAGTACTTAAACTCAATATACTTTTGAATCTCTTTATACATGTGAACTTTTTATTTTTCCTCATTTTACCTGATTGAATAATATGGTTTTCACATTAGAGATCAATAGATTAAAACTTTTGTTGGAAATCAAGCTTTAGATGGAATCTAAGTAAAAAGGGGTTAGTTGAAAGGTACATTTTCATCGAAATCGGACTCCTTCATGGCGAGAAGGAGCTCCTCGCTGTGGGGTTGGGGCCACTGAGAGGGAAGTAGAAACGACTCCCTCAAGCAGAAACAACGGTTTCCTTTTCAGTTTCTCCCATGCCACTTCAATTTTTCGACTCCCTTAAGGATTTTCTCTTGCAGATCGCTCAATCCCCTTCTCCTCATCTTGAGTCGTCGCCATCGTCGGCTGCCTTCATCACGCAGGTGAGCCTTCGTACGCCCATCCATACCTCTGTCTCCGTGACCGTTGGATAGAAGCATAATGTTGGCTACAGGGTTCCTCTCCTGTCGATGTTCGAGTAATTTAGCGGCCTTCATGAGCGCATCGTTCAGGCAAGTTCCATCCTTGATACAACCCATAGCCTTGACGATCTTTCTCGCCGATCTCCTGCCTTTTGCAAAGTAAAGGCGAGAATGAGAAAGATAATGATGATTCCGAGAAGGATGGGTTCTTTAAGCAGCTTTTGAGGGACAACAAAGGTGACGATGAGGACTTCAAGTTCTGATTAGTATCATTGCACCACTTGACCATTTGTTTTGAAGCATGTCGAACCATTGCACCGTTCGCAACTTTGCAAACCAACGCTTGACTCTACAATTTGCTGGTTCCTAATGTGTACAAATGAAACTTGTCTTTGCAATTAACCGAATAGTACAGGGTGAATGCCAACTCATCAATTAAAAACTTGACTTTTATATAATTAAATAGATTACTCTATAAAAGTGGTTATCGGCACGTAAACATAAATTTATAGTAATTTTTGTTCAATTTATTTTTCATTTATGCCTCTTTGTAGCTGGCTGTTACAGTTTTATCTCTGGTTTTTGTATTTTACTTTTCGCTTGTACCCTTTGTGAGCGACTGTTACTACAATTTTGCCCTTGGTTCTTCTCTTTTTTTTTTTTTTTCCCTAAGCAAGCTTTCATATATTATAAATAATAAAAGAGATCTATAGAGTTTAGGGTGGATCTTTTCCACTATTAAGAAATAACAGATATCTAGATAAAAGGTCAGTGGGTATGCAACCAAAAACAAGGTTGGTGGTTGCCCATTGCGCCACGGAGTGCACACATCGATTTGCAGATCGATGACTTTTGGTAAAATTTCGAAGTCTGTGAGAGGCAGATATATGCTTGATATCTTCAATGATGGGTTCAACGTGCCAGTGTGCAGGTTTTGTGTTGGTTATGGCTTCTATTATTAGCTGTGAATCCCCTTCCAAAATTGCCCTTTCTTATTGCCTTCGGGAGGCCATTTTTGTGGCTAGGAGAGCTGCTTTGCCTTCAACTAATAAATGATTGGAGGTGAGAAGCTTTTCTGTTTGAATTTCCAGAATTTTCCCATTCTGATCTCTGCATATTATTAAAGCAACTGAGAATGAGTCTCTGATTGCTGCATCAAATGAGAAACTTTGAAAGTTATCTGGAGGATTCTTCCAACTGTCTGCTTGGCTTTGAGTTTTTGTCTTCCATGCTTCCTTGTATTCCTGGAAAATTTTGTATAGTTGACTTTTGCCGGTTTAAGAGAAAAGGATGTATGATTATGGATTATTTCATTTCTTTGCTTCAAGATGAAATTAAATATTATCATTGCAAGTAATTGAAAGTGATGTGCTTCTTCCCTTGCGGTCCCAAAATTTTTGTCGGAGAAATGATTATCTTTATCCAGTCCGTTATAGTTTGGATTGATAGAGTTTCAAGCTAGCGGCCATGAGCTTTGATACCACAGGATTCTGACAATTGGACATTTTATAAAGAGATGGATTAGTGTTTCTTCTTCTTGGTTGCAAAGAGGACATTCTTCTGATGACACTTCTCGGATATTTTCTTTAATTCTTGATCTGGTGGGCACTATATTGCATTGAAGTTTCCAAAGCAAAAGTTTATGTCAATCATGAATTTTTAGTTTCCATATGCTTTTGTATATGTTCAAAGCATCAGGATTTTGGACTGTCTCCTGATTGTTAATTATCATTTGATAAGCAATCTTAACAGATAATTCACCTGAATTGCTTGGGATCCATATTGTTTTGTTTTGATTCCAAGAAAATGAAGACATAGGTATCTTCTGTATTTCGGTTATGCTTTCCTCATCAAACAACTCTTGCATTTTCTGTATATTCCATGATCTAGGTTCATCAATAAGGAGATCCGAAACTTTTAGATGCGGATGAGTTTCTTTCATTCATTGTAACAGCTCAGGCTTGAAATTGCTCATAGTGGAAATCCATGGTTGTGACTATATATTAATCGAGTTTCCATTACTAATTTGGTAGCACCTTCCTTTTTTCAGTGTATATCTTGTTTGCAATATTCATTTCCATAAACTTGAGTCTGTCTATTTTGGATTTGTTTGCCATAAGTCTGTGTTATTGAGATATTTTGCTAATAGAATTGCATGCTAAAGTTTATCTTGTCCTTTGCTCATTTTTCATCCCTTTTTTGCTAGCATCATTTGGTTCATATTTGTCATTTGTCTAATTTCCAGACCTCCAAGAGCTTTTGGTTGGCATATGGATTTCAAAGATTTGAGAGTTAAATTGTGTTGTTTATCCTTTGGGAAGCCCCACCAGAAATTTTTGAATCTTGTATCTAGTGCCTTGCATACTGATTTGAAAATTTTATATGAAGCCATGAAATATGTTGGAATGGTGCTTGCAACTGTTCTTATCAGCGTTGTCCTTCCTGCTTGAGAGACCAGCTTTAGTTTCCATCCTTCCAGTTTCTTGTTCACCTTTCTTAGCATCTCTTTATGATCTTCTTTTTTCCTCCTGCTGAAAGAAGTTGGGAGACTCAGATATTGCATTTTTGCTGAAGATGCTTTATATGGTAATCACTGTTTGATCGTTGTTTTGACTTCTTGACTTGTGTTTCTTGCGATGAAAATGAAGGATTTTTGCATGTTAACTTTCTGGCCTGACCAATGCTAGTATTTGTCAAGACTTTCTAATATGGTTTGTGCATTTCTCTCTGTTGTTTTTGTAAAAATAATCGTGTCATCTGCAAAAAGAAGATGGAAAATTGGAGGACTATTTCTACTGATTTTGACTCCTTCCATTGCACCTTGTGCTTCTGCTTTTAATAGAATTCATGATAAAACTTTCATCACTAGTATGAATAAAAAAGGTGATATTAGATCACCTTGCCTTAATCCTCGTTGCGCATTGAAAAGCCCCCTGGGAGAGACTCAGCATCTGCTTGAAGAATAAGAGAAACAGAAGAACGTGTTAAAAGCAATGCTGCAACAGCTTAATAGTCTGGCATCCAGTTATGAGCAGTTAGTAATTATAACGGCAAATCAACAATTAGGTGAAGGATCCTCAAATAGGAACACTAAGGTTAGTAATAATCCTTTATTTGATGGAAATGGGGGGATCCATGCAAGGTCACTAAGAGCATTCACAATGGCTCATGTAAAATATATTTTCACATAAAATATAAAGAAAGTTGATCAAAAGACCCTTCCAATAGATTTTGAATTTTGATATTTATTTTACATTTTGCTACAGTAATCCTCTAGATGTAGAGAATACTGTTCACAACTATAAAATATTTTAAATTATTTTCTCTCTTTGGACGTTCTTTCTCTGCTACTTTTGTTTACCAATATTTCTAATATCATCTTAGCCCCTATCTTCCTTGGAGTGAAGATGTTCCTCGTTGAGTCCATTGTAGCTACTTTTGTGTTTCCAGTCAAATACCCAGGTGCATGAACAAAGACTTCTCCATTGTAGGTGAACCTGCCAATAATAATAATAATAATAATAATAAAAAGAATTTGTAGATTGCTCAAACTTTTATAAACTGCTTTGTTGGGTAACTTTGAAAAATTATAGAAAATAGAATTAAAAACCTCTTTTTCATCATACTTTCAGCCACCAAATAGTTGTTTGGGCTTTGAAGGAAAGGTGCTATGTCTGGTAAAAAGCAGATATGAAGATATTGTAAGTTTATTGGTAGTTAGAAGAATAGTTGAAATGAATAAAAAAATATTAAAAAAGAATATTTAAATGATATAGAGATAAAATAGATAAGCTGATATATGACCTATTGTAAAAATCAGTATGTAAAATACAAAAAGTGAGTTTTGGTAATATATTTTGAAGTATAGGATAAAGGAACAATTGAGAATGCTCTAAGGTTAGATTTTCCTAAGTGTGATGGGTCTGAACCTATGGAGTGGATTCTTAAGGCACAACAATTCTTTTCTTATTATCATACACTTGATGACCAAAGGCTACAGATAGGTTTTTCCACATGGAGGGCAAGACTCTCTCTTGGTACTGTTGGTTTCACACATGGGATGAGTTTGTCACAGCCCTAAAGGTCAGATTTGGGCCCTCTACTTATGAGGATCTAGTGGGAGTCTTTACAAAGTTACGACGCCCTTTGCTTATGAGGATCTAGTAGGAGTCTTTACAAAGTTATGACAAATTACTACGATGGAGGAATATCAATCTCAATTTTAAGCCTGATCTAATAAAACTAGTGGAGTAACGGAGGAATTTCGTATTAGTACCTTTTTTAGTGGGCTTCAGGATGATCTTAGAATTATTGTTACTATGTTCAAGCCTAACACACTTTCTGCAGCATTTGGATTAGCAAAATTACAAGAGGAGGAGGTCTTAAGAAAAACCCATGGATTATCGCCCAGAAACCAACCTCAAAACACCAATAACTAAAATTCACCCCTCAAATTACTGGCACCAGCACCCATATTAAGATTACCAGCCCCTCCAAACAGACCAAATACTAGAAATTCCTATCCAAACTCAGCCCCTTACAAAACATTCAAGAGACCTACCTTACCCATTCAAAGAATTTCACCCACTCAAATGCAAGAAAGGAGAGATAGGGGTTTATGCTACTATTGTGACGAGAAGTTCCAACTTGGACATTGGTGTAGCAAGCCCAAAATTTTTCTGCTGGAAGGAATGGGCGTAGAAGAGGAGGAAGAACCTGAAGAAATAGATGGAACTTTGGCTATAATAGAGGAGACGGAGAAGAAATGGGCGAGTTGTTGGTCATTTTATTACATGCCATAGCAAGATCTCTAGCACCTAAACTATGCGGTTGCAAGGAGAAATAAACAATCAAAAGGTACTGATTTTGATTGATACACGTAGTACTCATACTTTTATTGACCCATATGTGGCAAAGAAGGCTAAACTGTCAATGGTAGATAGCCATTTGACAGTCAAGGTAGTGAATGGTGCTACCCTCCCTTGCCTTGGTTACTGTAAGGCAATCTTTGTTACTTTACAAAAGTTGCAATTTGTTGCTAATCTTTATGTGTTAACACTTTGTAGGTGTGAAGTGGTATTGGAGGTGGATTGGTTAGGGAGTTAGGGTCTATTCTATGGAATTTTTCTAACTTAACCATGCTATTTTTAGTGGGAGATGTTAAGTTGCAGGGTTTACAAGTACCTACAAAGAATATTGAGGAAGAAGAACATAGTGGACTCTAAAGAGGCTATTTTACTAGTAGTAAAGCAAGTGTTGGAACATTTTCAGGGTATTTTCGCTGAACCTACGGAGTTGCCCCTTCCTAGGAGCTATGATCACAAAATACAGCTGCAGGAAGGAGCTAAGCCTACTTGTGCAAGACCCTACAGGTATCCGTATTATCAAAAGGAGGAGATAGAAATGTTGGTGGCTGAGATGTTGAGAAGTGGCATTATATGGAGCAGTCAAACTCTTTACTCATCCCCAGTGCTACTAATGAGGAAGGCAAATGGTAGCTGGCATATGTGTGTGGATTACCCTGCCCTCTACAAGGATGCTATAAAAGATAATTACTTGATTCCTAATATTGATAAATTGCTTGATGAGCTATACAGGGCAGTAATATTTTTTGATTTGCGCTCGGGATACCATCAAATCAGGATGAATCCTGATGATATCCCTAAAATTGCTTTTAGAACCCACGAGGGTCATTACTTGTTTCTGGTTATGCCCTTCGGGCTTACTAATGCTCCTTCGACCTTCCAATGGTTGATGAATGAAGTGTTTAAGCCGTACCTAAGGAAGTTTGTGTTGGTTTTCTTTGATGATATCTTAATTTATAGTAATACACTACATGAACATCTACAACATCTTTCTATTGTCCTAAAAACGTTACATACTCAAAAATCCTTTGCAAAAGAATCCAATTGTGTTTTTGGCAGCAAGGAAGTGGAATACTTAGGACATTTAATCTCTCAAGAAGGAGTAAGGGTTGACCCACAAAAGATTACAACAATACAAAACTGGCCTGTACCAAGAAACATCAAGACCTTAAGAGGTTTTTTAGGCCTCACGATGTACTATCGAAAGTTTGTTCAAGCATATGAAGCCATTGCAGCCCCTCTTACAGTTCTTTTGAAAAGGAATGCTTTTATATGAATTGAGAAGGCACAAGTAGCATTTGATCAACTCAAAGAAGCAATGATACACCCTCCTGTTTTAAGGTTGTCTAATTTCTTTAAAACTTTTATTGTGGAATGTGTGGCATCAGGGGAAGCTGTAGGAGTTGTCTTAATGTTGGAAGGACAACCTATTGCAGATCTCAGCCACACACTGATGGGTAAGAATTTAAACCTATCTACTTATGAGAAAGAATTATTGTCGTTAGTTATGGCAGTGAGGAACTGGCGCCACTATTTGTTGGGGCAATCTTTTAAAGTTCCTACGAATCAGCAAGCATTAAAATGCTTGTTAAAGCAACGGATGGAGACCCCAGCCCAATAGAAGTGGGTATCTAAGCTTCTTGGGTATGACTTTACAGTGGAATATAAGAGTGGCAAAACCAACACAGCAGCTGATGTCCTATCCATATTACCCACACTTCATCCAACCCATTTACCAACTAGTTCCCACCATCCCAACACCAACCAAACAAACACAACCACAAACACACATCCAAACTATCATCTTCATGCAATCAGTATAGTGCAAGTAAAGTGGATAGAGGAGTTAAAGACAGCTTACCCCAAGACCCCTAGTTCCAGCAGCTATTTAGCCGCTACCGTTTAGGGATCTTGGACTTAACCCTTTACCAAATCTAGAATCAACTACTCTTTTACAAATGTAGGCTTCATCTTGGGTCTTTGGTGCATTTCCAATAGTAAATCTTGCATTAGTTTCATAGCAGTTCATTAGGGGGCCATACGAGAGTGCAGAAAACACATGCAAGAATTAAAAGGAAATTTTCCTAGCCTGGATTAAGAAGTGATGTCCAAGCTTATGTCCATGAATGCAATGTATGCCAAAGGAATAAGGTTGAAACCCTCCACCTTACGGGGTTGCTTCAACCTTTGCCAATACCTTTCAAAAATTGGGAGGATATTAAAATGGATTTCATTGAAGGGTTGCCCCTTTCAGGTGGCGAAACTGTTATTATGATGGTAGTGGACAGATTGAGCAAATATGCTCATTTTATGGCCATGACTCATCCATACACAGCTATGACAGTAGCAAGAGTCTTTATGGAAAATGTTTTCAAATTACAGGGGTTCCCACAGATAATTGTCAGTGATAGAGATCCAGTATTCACAAGTCATTTCTAGAACGAGCTATTCAGAATTTGTGGCACATATATTTTACTTGGCACATCATATCATCCCCAAACTGATGGCCAGACCGAGGCCATGAATAAGGTGCTTGAGTGTTACCTTAGATGTGTTTCCAGTGACAGGCCATGAGATTTGGTGAGATGGTTACCTCTAGTAGAATATTCCTATAATACCTCAGTGCACTCTTCCACGAAGGTCTCACCATTCGAAGCTGTGTACGACCAGCTTCCTCCTCGAATGCTGCCTTACAAACCAGGATCCACAAAAGTACAAGCTGTTGATGAAGAATTAAGAACCCTAGATTTCATTGCGACTCTCATATGTGAAAATTTGCAGGAAGCGTAGTCAAAGATGAAGTTCTTTGTAGATCTGAAGTGGACGGACAAAGAATACAAAGAGGGAGACTTTGTTTACCTTAGGCTACGTCCCTATAGGCAAATGTCAGTAACTATGCGCCAGAATCTTAAGATCGTGCCATGGTACTATGGTCCTTTCAAGATCATCCGGTGAATTGGAAAAGTTGCCTATGACCTCGATTTACGTCCTGAATCTTGCATTTATCCTATCTTTTACATCTCATGTCTTAAGAGGAAGCTAGGGAATGGGATTCAACCTAATGCTAATCTTCCAATTGTGACTCTAAAGGGAGCCCTTGGTCCTGAACCAGAGAAGATTCTACAGAGAAGACTTAAGTGAAGAGGAAACATGGTTGGCGTAGAGGTGTTGGTACAATGGTCTAGAACGGCTGAGGAAGACACAACTTGGGAGGATCTCTCCACTCTGCGAAGACAGTTCCAAAACCTTGAGGGCAAGGTTCTCCAAGGGAGGAAGTGTTGCTACGTGCTGCTAGGGTTCCAATATTTTCATTCTATTGTCTAAGTGTTGTGTAAGTGTTGTTGTTTCACTTGGGTCAATTATGAATTACGCATGCTTTGTTTTTGGTTATGACTGAGTTTCATTTTGTGGGCCAGTTACTCATAAGTGGGTCAGTTAGTATTTGGGTCATGGTAAATGTGTAGAAGTGGTCTATTTTGTAGTAGCTTATTTAAATTCAGCAAGTATGATCAATGAGAAAAGAACTTTTGTATCTCAAAATTGACTAAGTGTTGGAGGCCTTCGCATCTCGTATTGCCAATATAATTTATAGTAATCATAACAAAGAGAGAGAGAGATGGAAGAAGGGGGAAGGCTTTCGGTGCAGGAAGGGGAGAGAGAGAGAGAGAGAGAGAGAGAGAGAGAGAGAAGATTTAGAGTTTTAATTTTTATGTATAAACGACATTGCATAGGATGGAGGGACTAGGCTTGTGCGAAATTTGGGGGGTGGTTGGGCTTCTGATGTTAAGTTTTGGACTTTCCATGTGGGGGGAAAAAAAACACCATGTAAAAATCGGCCCATGTAAACAAATTATCCTAAAAAATATTAACTCTTCATAAAATTTTTATGAAAAATATTGTACTTTAAAAAAATATAATTTAATCATGGGCAGTAGCTTATTTTCTTCTGCTTTAAACTCTGTGATTATTGAATTTATTTGTTACATTTTAGTATTAGACATTATATAGCTTTTTGCTTCTAAGTATTTTACATGTGATTAATTACAAATTTAGAATTAAAAAGTGCTCCTATTTTATTAATGTTTTTGTTTAAAAAAGTTATCAAAAATTAACTTGTGTAAATGCATGATTTATTATTTTTTTTAAACTTTGTTTGACTATTTTTCTTCATTTCCTCATATCTCAATAACTGTCAATTTTATTCCTCATATTTTTGCAACTGAGCTTATATATATAACTATATATATATAATATACATATTATTTTCTTTTACGATTGATGCGATTCCTTTTAAACACCAATTTGGAAGCATAACTCTTGTTATGAAAGAAGAGCAAAAAACCCCACTAATTCCAGCATGCGTGACATGTTGGTAGGGGTGAGCACCAACTTAATTGAAGTCATCTCATCGTATCACATTCTGTTCTGCGATATTTGGGAATCACCATCAATACCTCGGTGTAGATTTGGGATAATCCTTTATTCCGCAGTCTGGGGCTATTTACAACTAGCCAATTAAGAATTCTCAGATGTACTAGTAGTAGCAAGTACATCTTTGATGGAGTCATCGATTCTCCCAAGAGGCCACAATTACCCCGAGCAAATGTATTTATGACGAAGAACGCATTTTTGCTATTCTACTAATACTTGTATACTTGTACTTGCTCTGCTATTCTGCCCAAGCCCGGCTGAGGAAGAATTACGGGGCGTAAAACAAAAAAATATGCTGATTCGGGTGGACATACTATATTTAAAATATCATTTATCCACCATTAAATTAACGATAAATAAATTTCCATCCCAAATTTAATAACGGGGGATCCTTTTGACCAACCTGTTATAATAGGAAAGCCTTATATCTTGAAATTAATTCATCAAGTTGATGATAAAATACATGGACGTTCCAGCGGAAGAGGCGAAACATAATCAACTTAAATCCGGGACAACTATTCGAAATCTTAGTGAAAGACTGGATTTGTTATCTCATGTTTGCTTTTTGTGAAAAAATACCAATTGAAGTGGAGGGTTTATTCAAACAACAAGTAGCTAGGTCAACTATTCAAACAAATGATATTGAGCATGTTTCCCATCTCTTCTTGAAAAACAAGTGGGCTATTTCTTTGCAAAATTGTGCTCAATTTCATATGTGGCAATTCCGCCAAGATCTCTTCTTTAGTCGGGGGAAGAATCTGCATGAATCGGATTTTTTGACTTTGACTCCGGCTCCAATTTCAACTTGTGTAGGCTTCGATACAATTCAGACTTGTCGGAGCAGAGTCGAATTTGGGCTTTCAATTTTGAATCTTTTTTAGCTTCATATTTAGTCCATTTTACAAAAGATTTCTATGTGGGTTTTCAAATTTCAAATTTTTGAAAAAATTAAAAACTAAAAATAAATAATTCATTGCTAATTTATTTTTATACTAATATCTAACTTATTTTTGTACTAGAATTATACTTTAGTGTCTAATTATATGTTATCATATTATAGTATTACATATTATTTTTAGTGTCTAATTACATGTTATTATAAATTAGTATTACATGTTATTATACTAATGTCTAACTTATTTTTAACTTAATCATATACTAGACTTTCTAGTGTCTAATTACATATTATTATACTTTAATAAATTAGTATATGTGTTATTAACTTATTATATTAGACTTATTTAAATACTAGTGTCTAACTTATTTATATACTTGATTATGTATGGTAGTGTATGGTGGTAATACTATGATGTTTACATATTACAGTATAAGTATATTATTTTATAATTATTAGCTCATATTAGTATATTATTGAATTTAATTATATAAGTTATTTATATAACTATATAACCATGCTAGTATATATGATAAATATATAAATAAATACATACATTTATAACATATGTACAATATTGGAGTTAGATTGTAACGTTTTTGAATAATCAAGAACACTACTGCACTCTTTTCTACTCCTTTAACACTGATCTCACTCAACACGCCCACTGGAATGAAACTAGAATCACACACAGAATGATCTCAAATGCCAGATTCCATAGTGAATCTTGACAAGGAATTTTCAAGGAATTCCCAACCTCCCAAACTCTGGATTGTATTAACTCCTAGATGATTTACATGTAAACCTCATCTGCTTTTTATAGATGCAGAATGAAAAAGAAAGCTAAAACGCTACCTTAACAATGTAAAACGCAGTGCAAAACTCAACAGCCAAAACACACCGTTTCATTAAACGGTTTCTAAACACTACAAACATAAAAAACATCGTATTACTAACTCTATTATTCACAAAATGCTCCGTTTCGATAACTACTCGACTTCCTTCTGTTATTCCTGTTTCCTTCTTTCTGTTATTCAGTTATTCTTCACTTCAGTTCTCTTCTTCAACTCTTATATCTTCCTTCACAGCCTTGCCCCCAACACTTGTGACAAACCCCACTTCTACAAAGCCTTGCCCCCAAGACACCCATGACAATTTCACAAAACTGTCCCTACTAAATGAGGATGTGAGTTTTTGAGATTCCATAGTAATTTTCAGGAACTGTCCTCCAAAGCAGTCCTAACCCACTTGACTAGCACCTCAGTACAAGCTCTATCACCCACCTTTTTCATCCTTCTCACAAGAATCTTCTCAGGCTCGGATTGAACAACTCCTTCATTGTCAACTGGTGGTAAGGTAGGTAAAGGAGTGATTTGATCACCCACGTTCTTCTTTAAGCAAGAGACATGAAACACCGGATGGATTTTCGAAGAAGAGGGTAAATCTAGTTTATAAGCAACCATACCAATCTTCTTAATGACCTGGAAAGGTCCAAAGTACCGAGGGGATAATTTCATGTTATGTCTTAAGGCCACAGTTCTCTGCCTATAAGGCTGTAACTTAAGAAAAACCCAATCCCCAACTACAAAACTCCTTCCAATTCTCTTCCTATTTGCATACAACTTCATTCTATCTTGTGCTTTCTTCAAATTATCTTTCAAAAGACATAGCACCTTCTCCCGAGACTTCAAATGTTGATCCACTGCTGCATTAGCAGTGGTACCAGGCACATAGGTCAGTAACTTTGGGGGTGGAACCCCATATAAGGCTTGAAAGGGTAAAACCCCTGTGGAAGAATGAATAGTGGTATTGTAACACCACTCAGCATGGGTAACCAAGTGCACCAACATTTTGGTTTAGAACCAATGTATGCCCGCAAATAACCCTCCACACACTTGTTTAAAGCTTCAGCTTGACCATCAGATTGAGGATGGTAAGCTGAAGTAAAAGCTACTGTAGTACCTTGCATCTTGAACAGCTCCTTCCAAAACAGGCTAGTAAAAACTACAACTCTGTCAGACACTATGGTCTTGGGAAGGCCATGGAGTTTAAACACTCCAAAAAAGAAAGTTTCTACTATCTTACTAGTTGTATAAGGATGTGCCATTGGGAAGAAGTGGCCCATTTTAGTCAGTCTATCCACTACTGTTGGATGACTGTCATTCCATTCGAGTTTGGCAGTCCTTCAATAAAATCCATGGCAATATCAAGCCAAGGACTTTGAGAGATAGGTAAGGGTTGAAGTAACCCAGTTGGACAAACATTCACATTTTTGTTAACTTGACAAATTTGAAATTCTTTCACCAATTTTCTGATGTCCCTTCTCATCCCTGGCCAATGAAAGTCCATCAAGCAAATAGGGCCTCCACTTGCCCATAGCACACACCAAGGCTAAGAACTCTTTCTCATAAGTCGACAACATCAAAGCGTTGCTAAAAAAAGCTATTGGATGCTCTTCTTGCATCAACACAGCTCCTAATACAATGCCTGATACATCACACTCAATAGTAAATTCTTTTGCAAAATCTGACAGCTTCAAGACTAGAGGTGTAGCTACTGTATTCTTCAGATTGTGAAAGGCTTCCTCAGCTTCTTTAGACCACATAAATGAGTTTTTCTTCAACAACAATGTTAAAGGAGCAGCTATAGAACCATAGCCTTTTATAAATTTCTTGCTAGTAAGGCCCAAGAAGCCTCTCAATGCTTTCAGATCAGCTTTTCCCTTCTATAGAAATTATATGGCCAAGATAATCTACCTCAGTGACCCCAAAACGACACTTAGATTTCTTAACAAAGAGAGTATGCTGCTATAAAACAGATAAAACTGTTGATAAATGTTCAAGGTGTTCCTCCAAATTCTTGCTATAAACCAGAATATCATCAAAGAAAACTAATATGAGTTTTCTGAGATATGGTTTAAACACATGGTTCATTAATCCTTGAAAGGTGGTAGGTGCATTGGTAAGCCCAAATGACATTACCAAAAACTCATAGTAGCCCTCATGAGTTTTAAATGTTGTTTTAGGGATATCTTCTTCTTTCACCCTAATTTGAAGATAGCCTGACCTTAAATCAAGCTTTGAAAAATACTTTGCTCCACATAGCTCATCAAGAAGTTCATCAATGACAGGAATTGAAAATTTGTCTTCGATGATTTCTTGGTTTAAGGCTCTATAATCCATGCTCATTCTCCATGTTTCATCAGCTTTTTTAACAAGGAGAACATGTGAGGAGAAAAGGATTTGGCTCAGTCTAATCACACCATTACTCAACAAATCTTGTACAATTTTTTCAATCTCTGATTTCTGATAATGAGGGTACATGTAAGGTCTTACTGACACTGGTGTAGACCCATTTTTCTGAACAATCTAATGGTCAAAAGCTCGAGGTGGAGGCAACCCCACAAGTTCTTCAAAAACAGTTTTAAACTGTTGCAACAACTTCTCAACTTCTGGTTGTATCTCCCCCTTCCCTTGCTCTTCCCTTGCTCTTGCTGCACTGCAACTAATTGAAAAAACCAGCCATGTTTTCTCACAAAAGAAGACTTTAACAGATTCATTCCTGCCTCTACTGCAACTCTTCCAGAAACAAGGCCTTATAGCAGTAACTTCTTGTCACCCACTTGAAACTCCATAGACATATTAGTAAAGTCCCAATTAATGGAACCTAATGTCTTAAGCTACTGGACTCCAAGAACAATGTCACATCCACCCAAGTTAAGGACATGAAATGAAATTATGAACTTGGAATCCTGAATGTTAATAGGCTCTACACATCTTCCTTCACTAACAATCTTTGCACTATTTGCAACCTAAACTTGCAATCCCACACCCTTTTCTACCTTCAAATTAGTTGCCTTAACTACCAATGGGTCTAAGAAATTATGTTTACTTGCAGAGTCCACCAGAATTTCCACAGTAAAAGATCCAATCCTCCCCAGAAGTTTCATGGCACTACTATTTACACAGCCCGAGATTGCATGTATTGAGACCTCTAGAACTTCAGGATCTTGTAAATCTATCTCTTGTGTTTCTAGCATAGATTCCTCTCTCACTACGACATTATCTTCTATCTTTTCTTCATTATCACCTTGCAAAATATACACCTTATGATTTTTACAGGTTTGATTGGGGTTCTACTTCTCATCACAGTGGTAACACAACCCCTTCTTCCTCTTCTCATCCATTTGAAAGGAAGTAACCTTCCTCACAGGAGGAAAAGTTCTCTGCCCTTTATTAGTCAAATCCTCTCCATTTTCAACAGGCCATTTATCAGCATAATGACCATTTTGCTTCCAAGACTTCCTTGAAGACAAAACATGTTCTTCTTGCAGCTTTGCCAAGCCAAAGGTAGACCCGAGATTGGTTGGATTAAACATCTTCACCAGTATTCGAATTTCATCTTTTAGTCCACTAATAAAACAACTCATTTCATGTCTCTCGAACAAGCCTTTCAATCTATTTGACAAGGCCTAAAATTGTGATGTATACAAACTAACAGAAATATTTTATTTTTACCTGGTTAGAGCTTCCTTTTGATCATCAAATGCTGATGCTCCAAATCTGCCTTGCATTGCCATTACCAATGACTCCTATGAATTAAATTGTCCAGCATCCACGGCATTTTGATACCACACCAATGCCTCTCCTTCCATATGGTGTGATGCTACTATCAACTTCTGGTGAAATGGTATTTGATAAAAATCAAAGTACTGATTGGCCTTAAAGACCCAACTAGTAGGATCAAGACCATTAAAATGTGGGCAATCCAACCTAAACCCTCTCTGAAAAACACCTCTTTCTTCATGATTTCTAGGCTCATTCGATACTTCTCTATCTCCATAAGAATTGGTGTTCACAGCTTCACACAAAGAACGTAACATATCAGAGACTTGGTCTAATCTTTCTGCCATCCCATTAATGGCTTGCTAATGATGCTCCAACTATTTCTGAATTGCTTCCTACTGTCTTTGGGACCCATCTTGTTGACCTTTTAAGGCTGCACACGTACCATTTGCCATCAGAGTTCTTTAAGATCGATTATTACTGATACCACTTGTAATGTTCTTGATTATTGCACTCCTTTCCACTCCTTTAACACTGATCTCACTCAACATGCCCACTGGAATGAAACTAGAATCACACACAGAATGATCTCAAATGCCAGATCCCATAGTGAATCTTAACAAGGAATTTTCGAGGAATTCCCAACCTCCCAAACTTAGGACTATATTAACTCCAAAATGATTTACATGTAAACCTCATATGCTTTTTATAGATGCAGAATGAAGAAGAAAGCTACAATGCTACCTTAACAACGTAAAACTCAATGCAAAACTCAACAGCCAAAACACACCGTTTCATTAAACGGTTTCTAAACACTACAAACATAAAACACATCATATTACTAATTCTATTATTCACAAAACACTCCGTTTTGATAAATGCCCGACTTCCTTCTGTTATTTCTGTTTCCTTCTTTCTGTTATTTAGTTATTCTTCTCTTCAGTTCTCTTCTTCAACTCTTCTAACTTCCTTCACAGCCTTGCCGCCAACACCCGTGACATAGATTTAGAGTCAAAGGGCAAAGTCGGAGTACATGCATTATAAAGTCATAGTAGGATCAGAGTTGGAGTTGGTCCAACGATACCTCCGACTGAAAAATTAAAAAAAAAAATAGAGTCAGAGTCTAAGCGAAACTGAAGTGGAGTCAGATTCAAAGTCGAATTTTGAATTTTTCTTGAACCCTACATATTGGAACTTGGACGGATGGATAGTGTGAAGATTACAAAATAGGCCAATGCCCAGGAGTATCATATGTAGCAGTCATCACCGAGGTCCAAACCTCCAATAAATCTAGTTTTCTTCCATAATTAATTTTCTTGTACTTTGAGGCTGTTTCTGTACGCTACTCTTTACATTGCTAGGTCACCTTCTAAGATAGTTTGCTTGAACACCACGATTAGCCACTTTATATACCCTGTCTCTAAGAGTATCCTCATTGGCTTGACCAAATAAGAAGGTTAGCTAAAATTTATATAATTAATATAAAAAACATTCCACATTAAATTGGACAAATGTAAAATAATTTACATTTTTGCTACAGTGGTTGACTAAAGATAGAGAACTATAATTGATTTACAAAATATTAAAATACTAATTTCTCACTCCAAACAAACATTAAATATTAGTTTCTCACTCCAAGCAAAAGTACTATTTGGTTTGTAATTAAGAAATTTAGATGAGTTTGATCAAATATTTATTAGCATTAAATGACTTGAAAATATGATTTTTTAATATTAATTTATTTAGAGTATAATTATTATTAATATTTAATTGGTAGAGCTATAAAATGTAATAAAAATAAATTAAATAAAAAAATTATTAAATTCATAATTTTTTATTATTATATAGAGTGAATGGATAATCCAATATGGAAATTGAATTTAAATAGAATAGATAAATATAAAAAAATGTGATATTTGTTAAATTTTGAAGATAATTTTGACCAAGCCAATGAAGATGTTCTATTAGCGGTTCCTCGCCGGTTTAGACTTTATTCCCAACATTTTCCAAACAACATCATAAATAAAGCAGTCAAGCAATCCAAATTAGTTTCTCTACTAAGGTTCCAGAACTACTCTTAAATATTAATCAAATGGAATAATTTTAATAGACCACCTCTCGTGTACATATATATATATATATATATATTTTTTTTTTATCATTTAAGTGTACCATTATTTTTTTAAAATACTGATATAGACATTGATTTGGAGTCATGTCAGTGGACAGTATGGTGATGTGGGCTGTACGAGAAAGAAGACCACTCGATATTTAAGAATTACAGACTTTAGCCGAAGTATGGTTGGATCCTACAACGGAAAGGGTGGGCCCAGTTGTGTCTAACAGTTGGATCCTTCTAGCAGTGTGTTTGCAGTGAGTGTTGGGCCTTGAAAGGTTATTATGAGGCCCATAAAACTGAATTCTATTCGTAACTACCGGAAATCCTAGAAGATGGGTCCAATGTTCCTGAATTGATTGGCTCGATAAGATCTATCAAATATAGTTGTTTATTACAAAATCCATTCCAAACAGAGCCTTAAAAAAAATTGACCACAACGGTTTGAGATGAATGGAATCAATGTAAAATAGCAGCCTCTTTTTATGCATAGTTTTGTCTGTTCACTTACATCTTTCTTTACCACAACCAAACATCACATCATGTGGCTAAGCTAATTTATAGTTGTCATCCTAATCCTTGAGACACAGACACAGACAGAGATTGCAATCGATCTGATATGCGAAAGATCAAATTGCAATTAAAAACATATTTAAATTATAATGCCACTAGAAAGCAGTACTAAAGTAGCTCTTAACAACATTAGCACACAAGATTTGCAGGACCAGATTGTTTTTTGGGCCTACACATCTTGGTGTTTTAAACTGGCTAACAGCAGCACCTTGTCCTAGATAATGATCTAGAATCTTCAGGAAAGTTCCTCTGCGGAGAACTCGGAGTTCGAGTGCTCCTATGGTCTTGACCTTGCGCGAGCTAACATAGCCTGCATCAATGAAAGACCTATCCAAGCAGTCGCAGCATTCCTGAAGAACCTCCTCACTTGCTTCCCCATTTATTTCCCAAAAGATCACGTAGTGCCCAGGATCTGTGGATGAGTCCACATGGCTAGAGAAGTCAACAACATCCAGCTTTTCTTCGCCTAATAGCGCGGCGGCCGCCTCCACGGCAAGCTGTAAATCTTTCTCGGTGTTCTTGTCGATGTTTATGGTTAGCAGAAGGTTCCTCCTGCAGACAAATTTTAGTTCTGGAGTGGAGTTATGGAATCCCACCACCTTCACTGCATCTCCAAGTCTATAGCGGTAGAGACCTGCAGTTTATTCCAAAATTAAACATCTGGAAAAAAAATGCATTTTTAATGCTAGCTGATGAAGTTTGTATTATTGCATCAAAATCCCTTTAAAAAATTGTAGAGAAAGTCAAGGTCATATAACTTGCAGTCTGATCCACGATTCAGTTGCTAATAAGTAAGATCGAAGACCTCCCTCCATTAAAAAGCAGGCTTTAAATTTCAAACTACCCCTCGAAACAACAATAAAAGAGCCCACTTTTTTCAAGGGTGGCATGTGCATCGAGTTTAGGACTATTAGGCCAATCAAATTACTCGAGAACCAACCTGTATTACAGAGTCATATCAAGAAGAAACAGTTTGATAGTCGTATAAAAGTAATAAATAAATGAAATATTATATGTTATCTTAAAACTAGTTGTAGGCACACTGAACAAGAAGACAAAAATGTCTTTAGTGTCTGTATCTACTGTGAAAATCTGACTGTTGCATAATTAATAACAACTGATTTTCAAGCATCCATTTGTCAACAGAGTACAGATGGCGTCTCTGGATTTCCTGAGTGGGGACAATAAATTTGCGAACAAGACCTTCTGATGTTACAGTTGAGGAATCCATGCCATAAGCCAATTAATTGGATATCTCTTTTGCCAACCAAAATAATAAAGTTCAAACAATTACAGATGCATTTGTCTTAGCCAGCTGGTTTAGTCTTGTCAACTAGTGGATTAAGAATCTCATTTTCTTTACACTGCAGCTAAACAACAACAAATAACCAAAAAAACATGACAGTATAGACAGGAGGCCAAAGGATTGGACACTAAAGATGAAAAGACAATCCTAGATGTGATTAGGAAATAGAGAACTTAAGATGAATGACAGCATTTCTTTGTTTAAAAAAGAATAAAGTACCTGCAAAATTAGTGAGGACGATCTCATACTCTTCACCGACCTTGACTTCAGTTAAACCCACAGGTTCAGGCTCCACACAGAGGAAACTGGATTCCATCCCATTGTGATCCTGATTCTCAATGTTGTCCCTCAGAGGGATGAATTCAAAAAACCCAATATTAGGAAGGACAGCAAAAGTGGCCAGCTCGGGTGGCAAATGTGGATTGACATTTGCTCCAATCCATCCTTCAGAAGACCCATAATCAGCACTCAACAGGGGCAGCTCCCCTGCATAGTGCCTCAGTTTTTTCAAATAAGGCTCCATTGATCCTGTCAGGATCCCGTAGATGTACTTTGCATTAGGAAAAAGTTCTGGTATTAGTCGATACCAATTACTCAGGCCTGTGCACTTTCTATGAATCAAATCTGCCAATTCAGGGTTTGGTTTGAGCAGTTTTGACATAGCTGTACGGATAGATGGGACAGTGATTCTGCTGCTGAGGATCCCATACCTGATATCAGTGCATAGTTCTTCCCAAACTTGTTCAAAGGTTACAAATGCATGTATGATGCTATGGGCAAAAGTAGAGGTTACAAACTGAACTTCTTCCCGAAAGATTAACCCACATAAGAGATGGCAGTACAGAGACTGATGGAAATCAGGACCAAAGATTACTTCATCAGGGCTGCAGGATTGGGACTGCATTGTCTTCATTGTCCTCTTGAACTTAGAGTTACGGAAGACATTAGTGGTAGCAGTTCCAGCTGCCAGACCCCCTTTGGTTTTGAACTGCTTGCTGCTGTAAATCAACTGCAAGGCCTTTCCATTCCCAATAGGAAACTCTCTGCAGAATTGGATATCATTTCACATCAGCAGAAAAAGGGTTAGATTAAACATTAAAAAGGCATCATGGGATATCGTATATTAGTCCACCATGGTACGGTCTATGCTCAGAAAACTAGCAAAAAGGTTTTGGTTTTTTTGGAGACAATATATTTATATATAAATCACTTTCATTAATTTAGAGTTTATTGATTACCTGTTTCGAAAAGCAAAAGATGTCCGATATATCTGCATGGTGGATTCCATCAACTGCTCGTTGAAGGGTATGAACTTTGGCTTTCCCTGAGTAGTACCCGAACTGCAGCAAGTCAAAACTTATTCTCAGAACCATATACTTTTCTAGGAACAAGCTCAAAGTCCAGGTCAAATAAGAAGAAAAACCAACAGGAAAGATTACAAAGACCTTAATGAGATGGTTGTGATTGGTTTTCCAGTGAGAATGGGAGAAGGATCACCGTCTACAATTCTCTGAATGTATGGTTCCAGTTCCTTGTGGGTAACAAGGGGAACACATGCCTTGAAGCCCTCAGGATCAGTTCTTCCATTGAGACCAAGATTCTGTAAGTACTCTGCCGATGCATTCTGTTCCAGAATCTTCTTCAGGGCCTCTCTTTGAACCTTTTCAGCGTCCTTCGTTATTGCTTCGAATTCCTCTACCACTCTCTCCGAGTCAAATTCTTCCATCTTTTCTAGCATCTTCACAGAGCTTCGACTGCAGGCAAAAGAAAAGCTTGAGCACTAGTTAAAGTAAACAAAAGGAAATCACTGAACTGAACTGTGTTGTAAAAAGAACAAAATGTATCGAATGTCCCAGCACATGCTCTCGCAAGCCAATAACAGATGCCGATGAGGAATTCAAACAAACTGAAAGACCCTCCTTTTGGTTAGAAAAAGATGAATTATCTTGACATACGCGTGCAAACTTTTGAATTATATCAGGATTGGATAACTTCAAAAAAGCAACACTTCCAGTGCATAAAGCTTAGTACAACTTCCAAGTCGGCATGGTAGAGGTGGATCATTATCATCTTCGAGAAACTTAGGAAGTGGAATATAAGAGGGGAAAAGCACTTTACACTGGAGTTTATAAAAAAGACCGACAGTTATCGTTTCTTATATATTTTTTCTTTCCCTCGGGTTTCACAGCAACCAAACAGAGCTGAATGAACATCTAAATGACTTGTCAGTCTTTTAACAAAAGCCAAAAGTTAAACAAAAGATAATCATGGTTTAATACGACCATGTTCATCGAGAAAAATGAAAGTGAAAACTTGGGAAAATTTTCCAAAAGAGAAGAGTCAAGAATTGAATAGCAACGAGGATGTAAAGGACGTTCACCAAACCCGAGAACCAATCGTTAAAAACAGGTCTCCTCAGAGCTCAAATCATTCATCTTTCTTTGACGGCAGTCAATTTGGTCAACTCTACGGAATTTTCCTGGAAACAGATTCTTAAACAACAGAGAGAGAACTAAAGACTGAAAACCAATGTAAAAGCAGCAAGTGCGATTGGTTTTACTATTGCTCTAAACCGAAGTTCTAGCTTCGAAGCTGAAAACTCCAGAGACTCGAGCATCATCCCAGTTTTACTCCCAGTTTGGCACGCGGAAAAGTCAACACGGAAAAATTGAAAGCAAAACAGCTCTCAAAACTTGTTTTGGTCGACAACAAATCAGTCAAACCGGGAGTACTTAGCAGCTAATGAGAAGAATATCGAAACCAGAAAAATCAAGTAAATAGACCAAAACGGAGAGAGTTCACACTTCACGTGGCATGTGATGTTGAGCTTGAAAGGCACCTCGCAAAAGGTCAAGAATTTGAAAGGACGAGGGACTTTAAAAAGACCCAAGAGATTAATTTGAAAAAGATGCATGCTCGAACACCATGAACGTGTAGAAAAAGCTCTGGAAAAACTATACCTGCAAACGTACTCTCTTGAGTGTCTCGAACTCCCACAGAAAACAGAGCGAAATAAAGAAAGCGATGCAAACTCTCGAGCCAGCTCGATCTCAACGAATTACAGTTGAAAAGAACGTTAACACTTCACAGAGTTCAATGCAAACTGTCTCTCTCTCTCTCTCTCTCTCTCACACAGCAAACAGAGGGAATCAGAGAGTGGGAGCTCTTAGATGAAGAAAGTTCAATGGCTATGGAGGATTGGAATGTGTGAGCGAAGATTCTTCGGGAGTCGCCATTATATATATAATAATATTACTAGCCGGCGTTACGGTCACTACCGTCCACTTTTTCTTTTATGCTGACTGAAATACCAATATTGCCCATGGTTGTCTACGGAATTACGGGTAAGGCCGACGTGTGGGGACTTCGTGGGATGACGGTCCTGGGCTTGATTCTTCCGTTGAATTACGAAAATGGTCGCCATTTCTGGATTTTTATCACCGTATGCATTACCAAAAGCGGAGCTAACGAAAAGGAAATTAAGACACATTTATAGGCAGGATTTTACGGGGGCCCACTTTAGATTCTTGAGTTTTAAACTTTTATTTGTAAATTCATCTGTTAGTTTCTATTTTCCGACCATTACTATTTTTTGGGGATACCATAAATATTAAATAAATATGAGATGTTTATTTTTTTAATGTAAATCGTTGTTATTTCTTATCATGGAGATTAATGTTAAGATCTAATTCTAAGATCTCTAGCCTCTTATTTATTGCTATAATAAATTTATTTGTTACATCTTTTTTGGCATGCTTTAGATAAGAAAACTTGATGCATTAACTTATATAAATGAATTATTAATGCTTTGACTCATTCTATGAATATAATGAATCCCATATTGATGATGTGCTACACACTATACTTGTAAAGTGCATAACTTGAAATCTAACTTAAGATATGATAAGATTCTCACTAATATGAGACTTTTATGGTTTTTTTTTTAGAAAAAAAAAGTCTATTTCATTTTAAAGAATCAATCATGACAGAGTTTGTCCTGTGATACACAACTATGAATAGCAATTGGCCCATCTTCAATCCAAACTTGTTCCTCATTACAATCTCTATAACACTACAAAAAAAAAAAAAAAAAGAATATTTTTGAAGGATTATTTACTACGAGAATGATTATTTATAACTAAAACAGACTCATTTTAATAAAAAATAATCATTTTCGTAAGAAATAAATAACTATAAATAAACAATTTTTGTAAATAAATTAAATCTTCCAATCAAGTCTTCCTTTTAGTACGTTTCTAGCATCATCTATTAGCTGCTCGTACCAAGATCAGTCTTCTTCTTCGATGTTGATGGCATCGATAATTGATTGAGCATCACCTTCGAATACACTGATGAATCCTAGATTTGATAGCATTTTCATTCCTGCTACCACTATTTGCAGCGATAAACGCGCTTTAACTTTTGATTCTCTGTCAAGAATCTATTTTTGGTTTATTCATTAAAAATCTTGTAGGAGTTATTTCATGCAAAACATCCCTATATTCCTCTACATTATATAAAGCTTTTACAAATATTTCTTCTATTTTGGTTTTCAACAAGTAAAAAGAGTAACATAAAGTTCATTAAACCAAATAATATCCAACAGAAAAGCATCCAATTATAAAAAAGATCCAAATGATTTCATGAAAATATAAAAAAATTTCATTAACCAAAGATTAATGCCACAAAAATATCATGAACTCGCATTTGTATTTGTGAGCACTTGAATCACATAGTTATAATATTTGTAGTCATCAAGAAGCAACGTAAACAAAATAATCAAACCTATATTATCGGCTGTAAGTAAAATTATATAAACAAAATTATGTATGTAATTAAAAAAAGTAAAAAGGTAATTTTTTTTTTCATTTAAAATATTGTGAAAATGTGAATTCCTACCTTCTTAGAAGGGAATCCCTTCAATAGGGGATTGCCACGAGCATTTAAGTTCCCTCCACTTAATCTATCAAAATGCATGGGATCGAATCTAAATTCTGAGGGGTATTAGGATTTCGTCCAATCAAATGCAAAATAAATGGAATTAATGCTATGTCCTAATATTATAAGATCTTTTTTTATTGTTCTTCAAGTCATTGTCAAGTTCTATGGATCTCCACTTATAATGTCTATCTAAATGCTCCATAAATAGAGGTAATGCTATGCCTCAATATAATTATTTTTATTATTCTACTTATCATTCATGTCAATTTCCATGATTATCTCGATGGGATGATGGTGATCTAGATTCTCATCTACGTTTAGATTCACTTCACTTAAGTTCATCATCATAACCGCCTCCATAAATAGAATTAATGATATAATTTCATAAGAAGAATGATAATTAGGGTGGGCAAGTCTCATGCACTTCTTTTGAAAAAGTGATTAAATTTAATATCCATATGACAAAATGAATTTTTGAATACCCGACCTTATTTTTTTTAGAAAGAGTGAACAAGGCTTGCACACTCTAATACTATTGTATACAGCAATATTAATATTCACTACAATAAAAACAGTCTTTTTCGATCAATTTTTCACGACCAAAAGACTATTTACAACCAATTTTAGTTACGAATAGTCTTTTAGTCGCGAAAAATTGATCGAAAAAAGCCGTTTTTATTGTAGTGATTCCTCATTTCATAATACAAGTTATTTATTTATTTTAGGGGCATTGTCAATTTCTAACGGTATCGATGAGATTAGCATGATTCAGGTTCTCATGATGAGCATCTCATGAATTCCTACAACTGATGAGGTCTATCCAAATGTCCCATTAATGGAATTAATGTCAT